>CAOJBJ010453765.1:0-7500 GCA_948291685.1 Euphorbia celastroides | reverse complement strand
TCAAGTTGGTAAGGATTAAAAATTTTCCTCAATTTTTCTAGTCATTTTTATGATCATCGATCCTCGAGGGGTCCCTTTACCATTCTGTATAAATGCGCTATTCTATTTGTACAGATATGGTAGGGGGGCACATTCAATCCTTGTTTGTCCATTAGATTAGTTCCGAGTTTTTCGCGTCATCACGCGGGGTAGAGCAGTTTGGTAGCTCGCAAGGCTCATAACCTTGAAGTCATGGGTTCAAATCCCGTCTCCGCAACATTTTTTTTCTACAAAAAAAATTCGAGTTGTCCCTGTTAACTAGTAATTACGTAATAAATTACTCTTTTTCCTTTGAAATGAATGGGATCAAAGAAAGGAAGATAGGGTATAGTCTACCTATACTATACATGCTCTACTATACATGGGCAACTATACGGAATAGTTTAACCTATTAAATAAATAAAAATAAATTACCTTGGGCGGATAGCGGGAATCGAACCCGCGTCTTCTCCTTGGCAAAGAGAAATTTTACCATTCGACTATATCCGCATTTTTTTCGTTCTTCATAGACAATGTCTCGATCACATTTGTGAACAGCTATGCTAGATATTTTTTTCAGGATGATTCTTATTATTTTCATATTCTAATTTAATTATTGAATAATATAAATAGAAATATTCTAAAAAAAATATATTATATAAAAATATCATATTATATAAAAATATCTGCCCCCCCAAAAAAACCCCAAAAATTCTACTATTAAAAAATTATACTACTAACTTTAAGTAGTAATATATAAATTTAAGTAGTAATATACTTATACTTAAATCTTAATTAAATCTTAATATTACTAAGATTAATTAACATTCCTATATTTATATATTATACCAGAAATCTTTTATATTTCTATATTAAATAATACTAAATATTATTCTATTTATTATTTCGTTTATTTATTTTATTAGTTAATTTATTTTTTTTTTTTTAATATATAGAATTATTCTATATATTAATATTCTCTATTATATTAATATTAATATTTAATATTATTTACTATTAATATTTACTTACTATAATTAGTATTTATTATTATTATCTATTTATTATTATTATATAAATAATAATAAATATTTCTAATATATTTTATATTTCTAATATTTATAGAAAATAAATACAGAAATAGATTATTATTTCGAAATAATTCTTATATCAATTCTAATATTCTTATATAAATTCTAAATAAAAAATAGAAAAGAAATTCGAAAATAAATATAGAAATAGAAAATTTTCTATAATTTCTAGAAATAAACTATATTCTATAATAAATAAAAATAGATATGATAATTATATACTTATTATACTTATTAGTTATACTTATTAGTTATGAATTGGATGATTAAAACTATCAAAATACCAATACAAAAACCAACAGAAATCCAAGGGAGAAAAATGTAGGCCAACTAACCTCCCAATAACGAGAGCAGCCAATGCAGTAGTACCCGAAGCAAGAGCTGAATCCAGGGAGCAAGCCTCAGCAAAAGCATGGTCGGTTTGAAGAAACGCAGAGGCAATGGCCCTCTCGATATTGGTAGGGAAGTCTTCGTCTTTTATAATGAACTTTGGTAAATGGGAGCATGCAAAGTCAGCAGCATGTTTTCCCCCGTGCCCATCAAACACCTGAACACCAACAAATAAAGCAGAATTACAGACATACAAATAAAATAAAATGGAATTGAAGTATTAATACGAGAAGAGACAAAAAAGAGAACATTTGTTGAGTTTTAAACTAATTTGTTACATTCAATTGCCAATAGTCGGTTTAAACGACAATATTTCCCCTCAAACAATACAACAAAAAATTTTGGCACGGGCATTTTGGCTAAATGTCCATGCTTCAACTTTTGATATGCGCATTTCCTTTTCTTTTTAAATATTCATTCACCAATTGTTTTGGCTTGATTTATCATTGCCTATTTGAATTAGAGATTGGGGGAAGAAATTGATATGAATATGAATATTAGTACCGACTATAACAAGTAATAAGCAATAACTAGCTTCAGGTTGAGCAAGAGGGAGGAGACCATGGTTCGAATCCCACTAAATACATTTGTCGGGGGGGATGAGGAGCCCCAATTGTGACTTAAACCCGAACAAGATTATCTCAGCAAAGATACTTGTAAATATTACCAAAAAAATAAGTAATAACCAACTATCTTTAGTAATGCCCCTTTTAGAAGACAAAATCGAAGTAAATAATCACATTGAAGTAAAATAAGTCGAAGGAAAGTTAGGTACCCCATAAAAAGCATAAGGCTCATTGGTTACACTACTAAGCCCATAGGTATCGACAAAGTTGTCAATGCATACATACACATCTTCCATGCTTGAGCGAAACCCGATATCAGCCCATGCTCCTGAACGGACAACTGGTAGGAAATCAGTGTTGCGAAGTTCAATCCCAAGTTGAGGCTCAACAGGTATATCAGAAGCCCTTGACCTCATCTACAAAAATTTCGGGTCAAAACCATCTCAAAAGGGACTAAAAAGAAACAAAACGAATAACTTTGACAATGTTGTGCACCAAATCACAAAAGTTGAGAAATGAGGAAATTAACTCAGTCGAGAGACCAAAAGAACATATTATGTGAATGAAAGCAGCCACAGGAATGCATCACACAAAATGGAGAAATTAGTTATAGAATGAAGGCCAAATACATCACTAGCCCCCTGAACTTGGCACATATAACCTATTGCCCCTCGAACTTTGAAAAAGTCCCCTCAACTCTTTTAACTTGTAAAAATGAACCAGTTTGCCCCCTTCAGCTTTATAAAATGCACCAATTTACCCGCTGGTTGCCACGTGTCAAATTCTAGTTGGAGAGAGAAAAATGATATCTTTGAAAAGTCAAGTTAACCAAAAGCTAACACGTGGAATTCAGGGGGCTAAATGGTATAATTGCTAAAGTTGAAGGGGGCAAATTGGTACACTTTGGCAAGTTGAGGAGGTTGAGAGGACTTTTCCAAAGTTCGGGAGGCAGTACGCTATTTGTGTCAAGTTTAGGGGGTTTATGATGTATTTAGCCTCGAATGAAAAATTGGCCCGAGCATAGCATTCTTTGTTCTATAATATCCACTTGCAGAAAACGAAAAAGAACAAGGCTCTTGAAGGAAACTCAACAAGAACAGAAAACATGTAGCTGAAGAGCTAAAACCAGTATTAATATCCTAATGCAGGCGGAAACTATAAAATTGAAATGTATAATCATAAAGATAAACCAATCACGGGTTTCGCCGCCTGATGGTACAAGTACAATGCAACAAAATAACAGAACATCTAATGATAATTTACAAAGCTAAATAGCAAGATTAAGGGTAAAAACACAACTCACGACAACAACACGATTCACAGAGTCTCTGAGTAACGTTACACTTAACACGAATAATATAGTTATCTGGGCTATATCGAGCAACATAACACATTTAGGACATAACACGAATTGCCACTGTTAATTTAGCAGCTGGCTATTGCTATGTTCTATCATTATCGAAAGCTATAAAGCTATGAAAGAACAGCAATTTCAGCTCATCCGATTTTAAAAAACAGAGGCAAATAATGTCAAAAACAGAGTCAATTCATTTAAAACCAGATAAGGTAAGTTTTTAACACACTAAATTGATTCTACAGATATCAAGGGAGCAGCATAACTCAAAATAATAAATCAATTGCATCACATACAAACCAAAAAAAATACTTCAATTGCATAAGAACAAAACATGAAAACTTCACCAATGATATTAGCCAGATATTACAACAACAAAATAACAGAACATCGAATGAATAAACAATAATTTACAACGCTAAATAGCAAGATTGAGGAGAAAAACCATGATTCACCATGCCTTTGACTAGCATAAAACTTGACAGGAAAATATAGTTATGCGGACTATATCGAACAGCTTAACACATTTAGGACATGACTACACGAATTGCTCCAGTGAATTAGCAGCTAGCTTTTTCTATGTTCTATCATTATTAAAATCCACAAAGCTATGAAAGAAGAGCAATTTCAGCTCATCCGAACTTTAAAAAAAAAGAGGCAATTCAGTTGAAAACCAGAAAAGGTAAGTTTTTAATACACTAAATTGATTCTACAAATATCAGGGAAGCTTAACAGCATAACTCAAAATGGAAGGAAACTAAGAACAATAACATACTGATAAAGGAAACCTAATAAATCAATTCCACCACAAACAAACCAACACAATACTTCAATTACCAAAAAAACAAAAAACCAAACTTCACCAATCATATTAACAGATATTACATCAATAGAACAGAACAAGTCCAATACAACAAACAAATCCAAAATTCACAAAAAGCCACAATGAACTTACAAGGGATTGGTGCCTAACAAGCGTCTTCTTCGACGAAACAGAGACATTAAACTGCCTACAGCCAGCGCCGGGAGTGTTAGGAGGTTTTCCATCGCGGGAGCTTCCATTTTCATCGATACTAAAAACCCCTTTGCTTCCCTCCATTTTCACATCCCTCAAAATCCCAAATTCCTCACTCAAACAAAAAATTAACACCAATTCCCACGACGAGAAGCTAACCCAGAACCGAAAACGGAAGAAGAACGACAAAATTCCAACAATGCGGGCGAGCAGGTCAATGCGGTGATTGGTTAGGGTTTTCAACAATTTAAAAAGGGGAAATGGAGAGGTTGTTGAGAATACCGAGGGGGAATAGAAAATTAGTACTAGGGTTCGATAGAAAACAGAAGAAAGACGAGATTGCAGTGATCTGTAGATATAAAGAAGAAATGGGGATAGAGAAAATGTGATACTGTAGATTTTGCAGCCAAAAAGCTGCAATTTTTACTGGTCGGTCTTGAGGTTAGGGAAACGTGCGGTTTGTTTGATCGACGGCGCCGTTTTGCCTGTGGCGTGTCGCCTCTGTCACTTCGCCTTTTTTGGCTATGAAGTAACGTCGGCATGTAATATATGATGTGGATTGTATTTTTTAACAGATGAAAAAGGCATTTTAAGTCCCTTAATTTTTACAAATTTTGAGGATTTGGCCATATTAATTAATTTTTACCTATTTGGTACTGATTTTTTTTTAATTATTAGTGATATTTTATCACTTATATAATAGCAAACATAAATGTGATATTTGTTATTAGACACTCAGAACCATTTGTATTATCAAAAAGTCAAAATATAACGGTAAAAAAGCTCTTTAGCACTTTTTAAATTGAAAGGGGCTCAAAATCATATATATATTGCATATGTATAAGCAAAGCAACGAATATATCTATAGAGTGAATTATGAACTCTGATATAAAAATTTATTCATGCGAGAAATACGTCAAGTCGAACTGTTAAGAAAATAATTATTCTTATTGTGTATCAAGTTGTAAATTTTGTGGGTTTTGAGGATTATTGGGTAATTTATATTTAAAAGGCTAAACGTATCTGGAGTCTCTTGAAGTTGTCTCTAATTGTCCCTCAGCCCCCTAAACTTACGAAAGTATCTCTCAGTCCCCTAAACTTGTCTAAAGTACACCTCTAAATCCCTTAAACTTACGAAAGTACCTCTTAGTCCCCACCTTTTTGACTTTTCAACTTTTTGATATGTCAGCGCCATATCAGCATCAGGGAGTTAAGAGATGCGTTTTAGACAAGTTTAAGGGACTGAGAGGTACTTTTATAAGTTTAGGGAACTGGGAGGCAATTAGAACCAATTTCAGAGAGCTCTAAATGTGTTTGGCTTATTTAAAATTAATATATGGAAAAGGAAAGATTGATTGCTAAGATATGATAGCGGCCTTTTTCCAATAGGTGTGGAGAATATGGTGAGGAAGGAAAGGTATGATTTAGTTAAAATAATATCTGGTATTTAAATATAAATTAAAATAATGTTTTTAATCATAATGTTGGACCGACAATTAACCATAAATTGAGTGCCATGTGATTGTGATTTATAACATATTTTAAATGAACATTGGGACTAGAAATATTGATTGTCTAGTGAACCATTTAAGCTAAAAGTCAAAATTAGTTGCTCAAGTTGAAAATAATTGCTTTTATTTGACATTATATGATTCTTGAAGTTAAAGAAAGCCTTTGCAAACAATAAATTATGTTTTCGTCTATGCTTAAGTTATTTTTATACCTAAGATTTTTATACTTAGACAATAAACAAACCTCACACATATACAAAAAAGACATTCTTATAAAATATGTTTACAATTAATATTAAACCGCCTATGCTTAATTTATTTTTATACCTTTATTGTTAATTAATTGTACTGAAATTATTCGTAATTTATACTTTTTTACTGTTTTAACAATACCAACTAAACCAAAAGGTGCATAATTGTAATCTAGATGTCATATGAAATTGAACAAAACAAAGAGAAAAGAAAAGTGGAGTATATAACTGATAGAAGTAAAATAAGGCAACAAAAGAGGTGAAAGTGAAATTAGGAATCCTTTCCCAACACTTTTCCCTCTATAAAGACGGCAAGCAATTCTATCTCGACAACGGTTGCTTCCTTTATTTTCCACCTATTTTATACAAAATTCAAGTTTTAAATTTAAAAATGTGTAGCTCAATTAATAATGGAGTTTGAGTAGGAGGAATTAAAGGTATATTGGAGCTTATTGAAGAAAAAATTTCTGATTATTCAAGAATGAGGCAAAAGATTGATTGAGTACTTTTCCAATGAGAGATGTGAAATTATAATTGATTTTAAAACGCTATTTTTTCGGACTGAATTTATAATTATGTGGAATTCAAGTAAATAGATATAAGTATTTTATGTGATTGTAGTTATAGACAAAAAATATATATCTATATAGGACTATAAAATAAAATCTTTAGTTCAATTTCCGCTCCTTTCATGTTTATCATTTGTTATTTTTGGCACGCGACACTTTTATAATAGAAACGTGAAAGTTATACAGAAAATTAGGGGGAAAAGAGAAAACAAAATATGTTAAAAATGAATGAAAAACATAGAAGGATCAATAAGCTTCAATTTAATGTTGTTTTCCAAGTTGATATTCTGAAAAGGTCTATCTACAAGTTTTTCATTTGACATTAGTTTTGACATGGGCAAAATATTATTAAATTAGCTTGATTAATTAATTATGTTTAAGTCTTTTGATGCTGTAAGGCTAAAATATAATTATTTTGTAGAAGTATTGATATTTGCTTTTTGTCATAGTAGTTAAGAAAATAATATCAAATAGGGGCTAGAAGGGCACAACAAATTTATCCCATTGTATGTATCTCATCTTACATCTAAACATATGCACATACACAAAAGTTGGGAAGGATTTTTCTATAATTTATTTGTCTCGCTAAAATGTTATGTATAGTTGTTGTGTTTCAACAATAATCGTACAAAGAACATTAAAAAATATCGTTCATTACTCGAATGATAAAAGCAAATTTTACGAGAGTTCTAAGCAAAGGTCACAAGAATTTCCTGTTTCCTTTTAAGTGAAAAA
>CAOJBJ010452570.1:0-12904 GCA_948291685.1 Euphorbia celastroides | reverse complement strand
AAAGTCTTAATCCGGTTCAAAAGTATTCGTTGTGAGGAAACGGGAAAATTGCTTAATCTCGGATTAGCGAATTTGAACGTTAAGGTTGCAACGGCTATATTTTGAATCTGTGTATAAAAGGAGAGAAGGTCGAAGAAGACAAGTGACGAGAATTCTTTTCAACAGAAAGAAAATCTGGCAGAAGACCACTTCTCGTTAAGCTCTCACCAAACCAGAAAATACTTAGACAGAAAAATAGATAGAAAAATCGATCTGTATATCTGTTGTAAAAAGCTTATTCACTCATGTGAAAAGCAATAGTGTCGAAAACACTGAGTCGACTGTTGGAAAGGGTATCCATCAGTTAAGGGTTAGAGCATAAGATATGAAGGAGGGTACTTTGTATCTGGAAAGCTCTGTGAGAAAATAGGAGAGAGAGGAGGGTACTCGATCTCTGAAAAACTCTGTAAGAAGGCTTCTCCGCCGATAAGGAGACATTAGTGGATTAAAGCTCGGAGAGGGTATTCGGGAACTGGAGTAGGCACGTGCTGCCGAACCAGGATAAATCTCGCTTGTGAACTTACCTTACAGGGCCCGTCTCTCGTGTCCCTCTCAGTGCCGCTGAGACCACCAGCACGCTGACAGTGCAAACTCTCAGTGCCGGTATCAGCATTAGTAAGGAACTCTACTTCCGCTGAGACACGCCTGGCTTGGCCGGAGCGCGGGGACCAACAATTATAGATTTACTTACCCATCTATTTGTTTGAGTTAGTTTTGCCCTTCAATGTATAGGTCCATAACTATACATTACTGTACATTGAAGGACAAAACTATAATTGCCTAACAGTTTGTTTTTTTATAAGTTTCTTTCTATAATCGCATCTAGCTTTATTTGGAAAATGACACTTTTCATTTATTGACTTGTCCAAACCTATATTCCTTTGCATTAAATTACACATTTTTTCACGCATCATTTGACAAAATTCCTTTTGAAGAAGAGTTTAATTAAAAAGATTAATAGTAGATCGCCACAAGAGCCTCTAATGTTATTTTTATTCGAAAAAATGTTTTGCTACGGAATTAACTTTAATCGAAAATAAGTCCGCCAAGGGCTTATCATTCCCTGGAAAAACTTAAATGGAATTTTTTCGAAAAATTTCCTTGTTTATTAGTAATTTCTCTTTCGAATTTTTTAGTATATCATGCATGCAGGTGGGCAAATGTTGCATAACAAATGCAGAAAACAATGATAACACTACATTCCACTTTCATTCCTCTTTTAGGTTAATTTCGTTAATAGTACATCAGTTATATTTACTTTATCAATTTCATACGTAAATTTCATTTTATCTCATTATCATATATGACCTTACATGTGACCTTCTATTATAATACATATTCTATCATTGAAGGTTATATACCATTTAAGAATTTCATATTTTTTTAGATATCACAACCATAGTTATTTATCAACAAGGAAATATATATAAACTAATAAGAGTTAAGTACAAAATAATTTATTTTGAATACTATGTGCAGAAAGAAAAGAGTTTAATTTAACTAACTCAAACATTTCTTAATGCAAAACTGAAGTACTCATGAAAGCATTTTTTAGATAGGTAATAAATCAAATTAACAAAAATCATCATTTAGTATACAATCATAATTGCAAATTAGATTGTGTAATACATATGCATTTTTGTATTTTATTACACATGTTCAATTATGCCCCCCTTATATTCGGCATGAGTATGCACAAATTGGCCTTGATTAAGCTCCTTAAAGTCGAATACAGACTTAGATTGAAGCCGCACTGCTTAATCACGATATTCTAATTTTGTAACTAATTCTGCATTGACATTGGCATTGTTGATATCAATGTAACTTTGATTTGAGTGTTCCCAAATATCTTCAACTCAAGGTATAGTCTAGTGGTATACTTATAATATTCAGTTAAATTGGATATTATAGTTACGGTGTAGGTTATTGTTAGTAAAGCTAACTTTATTCATCTCACCATTGAATGAGATGGTAGAGCCCACTCATCTAATAGTGGAGAGAAGCAAAGTAAATTTACTTTGACAAAAACAAAGTCACTTTAGAATCTTCTTATATTTACAGTATGTAGTTGGAACTCGTTCATCACACCTCGGGTGAAAAAAAGCATATTTAAAGAGAAATATATAAAAAAAAAATCAGTCTCAACGACTGTGTTATGAGATAATTGATGATATGATCAAGACGTATCAATTTCTAAACATTGGTCCGAATTTCCCTAGTGTTGTTTCGAACAATCTATGCCCCAAATCATATGCAAATCATTAAACATCAAAACTCATTAATCAAAATGATTTCTGAAGCATTTATTGACTGACAGTTGGGAACTGGGAAGGATTAATTGCTTTGCGTATAATTTGATGAGTTTGAAAAAAAAATGAGCCCTTGGTCATGAAATGTGCACGTCACAAAGAAATTAGTGTATCTATAATCTATCAATACACCAAATGTTTACTATTAATTCCTCTTCTATATATAGCAAGATAGTGTTAATATTTAAAGAAAATCTCATTTAAACTTGCCAATTAATGGAGAACACCTTGAGACTGTCAAAGAGAGCATGGACTTCTGAAGAAAGTATGGTGAAGGCCAATGGTATCAAGTCCATCAACGGGCAGGTCATTTTTCTAATTAAACTTAAACAATTTATATGTTAGATTGCATTCGCTAAAGTTTTTTTTTTCTTTACATATTTTCTAGGGTTAAATAGATGCTGGAAAAGTTGTTACCTGAAACCAACTATAAAGAGGGGAGATTTTGAGCTCGATGAAGCTGACTTAATCATACGGCATAAGCTTTTAGGTAACAGGTATGCAAGATTATCAATTGGTTGAAAGTTTTTTCTACGTCCAGTGTCTACTATTTATAAACTAACAAAAGTTCTAATTTTCTCTCCGAACTTGATAAAAAATGCATTAACTTTTCCTTATTGTTGACTTGGCGCCGTTTTACAAGTTAAGTGTCATGTAAGACTCATATAATTGATTTGTACAATTTCGAATGTCCTTAGTTTGCTCCCTTACTTCTTGTTGAACTATCTAAAAATTAGCATTTTTTATGACCTTAGATGTCAAAAGAGATAGAAAAAGACATGTTTGACAAACGGCAACAAATTAAGACTTGATTTGTAATATGTAAAGATTTCGAATTCGAGTAACATTGAGCTGGAGTGGAGTCTCGCAACTAAAATGAATTTGAGAGTAACCAATTATTAGAGTATTTTGGAATCGCTTTTTCAAACCATTATCCTAAAAAAATCTCAGTTTACAAGCTTTGGAACTGCAATCTAACCATTTCTGCTGAGATCCCGCGTTTCCAGTCTAGCCAAATTGGCGGAATTTGATGGGAACGTAGAGCAAGTTATCTTTGTAGCCTCAGTTTTCTAACCTCCTTTTTTAAGTGAAGGCTGTAAATGTGTACTTTAATTATTTTTTCCTTTAAAATCGTCTCAAACACAATATTTTTATTTTCGTTCCTTTATGATTCTCCTAAATATCATCCTTCACTTAATTTCTTTTCCTTTCCTTTATTATTTTACTACACTTTGCTTCCAAACAAAGCCTTAAAATTCCAGCAATCAGAGGATGCAGCTGTTAACTCAACCACTCCCTAACTCCACCATCAACATTTTATTTGACAAGTAAAATAGAATATGATCATTTTAACTTATAACGATCACCTAATAATAAATGATTTTAGTAGTCATTTGTTCCACCATGGGTTGATAGTTTTCTATAAATTGATTGGTTGATAATTGGGGAATTTTTAGGGAAGATTGGATTTTTTTTCTCTTTACATCAATGTTCACATTTTAGGAATTTATTATTTTAATTATAAAGAAAAACTGAGTGGAATTATATTAAAGAAGAACATTTGTATCAAAGAAAGATTCTTTATACCGGATTCATTGTAAAAAAAGCCTGATAATTGATAAATGTATCATGGAAATTGGTAACTAGTTTCCATCCTATCTGACATTTATAGCTAAAATGACACATCTATGGACCATAATTACACATTCTGTACACTCAAGAACAAAAACTATAAAGGGAAAACTTCAAAAAAAAAACCTCCCCTGATGTTTCAAATTTTCACAGAAAATACCCTGATGTTTAAAATCAAGTTACTCCTTGATGTTTGTTTCCGTTAGCAAAATGAGGATTTTCCATCCATAAGGTGTTAAGTGCTGACGTGGCAAGGGGCAATTTTGTCCATTCCACCCATTTTGACCCATTTACCCATTTTCTTTAAAACCCTACCCAAATATCCAAACACTCAACCCTAACACATATAAAACCCTAACCCCCTTTCTTGCCAGCGCTGGCGCCGTTGCCGTCGCCGGAAAATAGCGATTCCGGCAACGGCACCGAAAACTCCGTCAGTCTCTCTCTCTCTCCTCCCCTTCTATCTCGCTGGATCCATTCTCTATCCTCCCCTTCTTAGTCGCCGGAATCTCCTCTCTCTCCTCCCCTTCTCATTCGCCGGAATCCCATCTCTCTTTCCGTCGCCAGCCAAAACCCCTTCTCTCCTTTTTCCGTCGTCGGCCGAACCAGACTCGTCGTTTCTCCTTCTTCTCTGGCGAAATTTCAGATCGGGAAATCTCAACCCCGATTCCGCCAGCAAACGCCAGTTTCGAACCTCAAATCTGTTGACCGGTGGTTCGGTTCAGATCTAGGGAGAGAAGGGGAAAATTTCGATGTCGGTTTCAGATTTGAGTTTTGGTCCACCGGAGTTGGGGTTTCTTTATCGGCCGGAGTTGGTGTTTTGATTGTGAAATGGCGATAGAGAGGGAGGGGTGGCTGCGGCGGCGGCGGCTCTGGGGACAGGGGTGGCGGAGTCGAGTCTTGGACGGAAATTTCAGCTTTTAGCCGGAGTCGCGATTTTCCGGCAGGGATGCCGGCGCCATCTGGTTTAGGATTAGGGTTTTTGTTGTAAGGATATTTGGGTTGATGGGTTGGATATTTGGGTTTATGGGTTAGGTTTATTAGTAATTGGATTTTTGGGTAAAAATATTGATTTGACAAAATTGCTCCTTGCTACGTCAGCACTTAACACCTTATGGATGGAAAATCCTCATTTTGCTAATGAAAGAAAATATCAGGGAGTCTTTTGCTTGATTTTAAACATCAAGATGTTTTTTTTTTTTTTTTTTTTGAAGTTTTCCCAGCTATAAATGCCTAACTGTTCTTCGATAAGTTTCTTATCTTTATCTATCTTTATTTGGACAATGACACTTTTCATTTGTCATTGCCTCATTGGTCGAATGTCTTGTCCAAGTATGAAACTTTTATCCAATAACTCTAAAATATTAATTACATGCCTTTGCATTTAATTACACAATTCCAGGAAATCTGAAGTATCAATGTCCGTACAAAGTTGATTTCATTCCAAAATAAGCCTGCAAGTGCCTTTTTTTTCCTCTTGCAAAGCTCATATGAAATTACTTTGTTTGAACATTCATTTGAAGATTTGCTAGTGTGTTCACATGTAACTGTTCATATATATCTATGTAGGTGGGCCTTAATCGCTGGGAGGTTACCAGGAAGAACAACAAATGATGTAAAGAATTATGGGAGATATCGTCTTAAGAAGCAACTTATATCTTCAAAAGAAAATACAACACCAAAAATACCGAGACACAATATCTTTAGGCCACGTCCTCATACAGTATCTTCCAACTACATTTTATGTTCCGATGGCATATGGCTTGTCAACACAGCTAAATTTGCTCCGACAAAACTTTGACCGAACCTTATAGCAATAGCGAAATTAGAAGTTCATGGTTGCAAGCGATTATGAATGGTGAAAATGGAGATGAGGAGAAAGTGAAGCAAATATACAATAATGGTCCTTTTGATGAAAATGTTGCACAACAAATCGAAACAAATTCAAGCATCGATGCTAATAGTATTGCTCTTTATGCACAAGATAAGAGCCCGTCGGCGTAGGGTGACTTGTGTTTTGATGATGTCGACTTTTCGGAGCTTTATGATGTTTTACACAACGATCATTTGTTTATATGAACTAAATTTTCGCTTCGAGAGCTTTAAATTTTATAGATTTCACAGCTGGTGCTTGATCAACTTTCCAACACATAAGACACTTTTTTTTGTTTGTTTTTTAACACATGGTGTAACACTATTAAATAAAAACATGAAATAAAAAGGATCATGTGTTGGGGTAAGTGGTGTATATGGAGCACATCTTTTTTTATTAAAGTCTTTTATTAATTCTAGCTTTTATAATTAGCTGGTCTTTGGTGAAGTGGTATTCGATGAGGATGACGAGATCTAGGTGGGGCCTGAGCGGGGACTAGGCAGATTAATATTTTTATTATTTTTAATATTTATTCAAAAATAAAAATATAAATATAGCTGAAAATAGACTTATACCATAATTAAATATGTAAAATATACATTTTTAATTATATTTTAAAAAAATTTAGGTGTTAGAAAAATTATAGACATTCTTATTTGTGTTATATCGTAAATTAATTTCCGTTTCAAGGTTCAAATGATAAATTATATTGTAAGAAGGTTTCAATGAACCTTAATTTGACAAAGTAAGTTTTTTTTGTAGATAAAAAAATTAAAAACATATTATTTACAAATATAAAATCATTAAAAATCGAATCTCGGCGGTGCCTAGGCGGACTAAATCCGCCTAGGCGGTTATAAGTCGGCTTAGGGTCTTGAAGCGCCTAGGAGCCCAAGACGCGGTGGCAGACTCTAAAAATAGCGTCCAGGCGGGGCCTAAGCGGGTCTAGGTAGGGCCTTTTAAAACAGTTATATCCTATAAATATTCCAACTTATTGCTCATAAGAATAAAGCAAATGCCTTTTCTATTTATTCCAAATTCTTTTTTTTCTGTTTCTGGAATTTCTTGCAAAATGCTAAATTTCAATTTTTAGAACTACAAAAATAAGTGCTCAAATATTTTCATTTGATTTTCCATAATTATATACAATACATTTATACCAAAAATGCATATATGAAGTAAAATTTAAAATAAAAAACGTAAAAAACAGTTTATGCAAAGATTTCTTTTTGGGATAAAATTGTTATAAAAATCTTGGAAAAGGGCAGGTTTCCCCATAACAAAAAAGAAAAGTATTGGGCTCGATCTCTTGCTTTTCAAAACCCATATGAAAAGTTTTCGAACTTTTGTTGTTAATACTACATATACTATTATGAAATATATATTTCTTCTTTTTCTAATGGATTTTTTTTAGACTACAAGCGGGATTCAAACATTAGATATATTAGCAAAACCTGAACTACTGAAAATAAGTTCAGTTAATAAAAATAGTTGATTGTTAGTGATATTTCTATCAATAATATGAAAGACATATTTTTGTGCTTTAGAGTGATAGGGTGTTCACATTCTCAACAGTCCCTAATGATCAAATATTTCATAAGATCCATATTGGTAAAGAAAAAAAAAAACAAATGCTATCAAAATGAAAATGAGAAAATAGACTACACAAAGAAGCATAGCTGATTAGACACTAAACAAATGTTCTCTAGTAGATTTATTTATGCAGGACTGTAATATGGTAAACTTGCGTATTTTTTAACAAGTAAAACATTATGGTTAAATGTCTATTCACTTCTAATTAAAGATGTAATACTCTCTTGTAATAACTAAGCTTTTTCTTCATAAAAAAACCTACACAAAATATGGTTTAACTTAATTTTGTTACCGTTGTTGTGACAACTTTCTTCTTTATAGATTTCGGAAACCATGTATAAATAAACGTTAATTCAATTTCAAAAAAAATCAACGCTTATTAAATCATAAGGCCTGTGAAGCTGATCCAAGCTTTCACTAAATGGAATGAGCTTAGACAATCATGAAAACATTAAAGTCTGGCCAGGCTCGAGTTCATAATGATCCGACTAAATTATGAGATGGACTCAAATTTAATCTAAAAACACAATTTCGGCCCATTCAACCCAGTCTTTATTAAAATATGTCAAACAAATGTTTAATTATATTTTTTATAGCATATAATTTAAAGATGACTCAATAATTTAAGTAGAATATACAAAATTAATTGAATTATTTATATGATAATTTTATTTTGTAATATTTAAATAATCGAAAAAATATACTTTTTAATAAATAAAATTTAACAAACAATGACTTATTGAACCGTGGGATAGACTTGAATCCAATTATTTATAGTAGCACAATCCAGCCCAAACTTAATTTTGTTTGGGCAACTTACATGATATGATAAAAAAAGTTTGTTGAAAAATGCAAAATAATTAGCCAATCAAACTAATTACAAAAAATAACAAAACAAACTAAACTAATACCACCAAGCATAAAAAAACAAAATAATTACATCCAATATCATGTTCACACATTTGTAACACATATGTCATACATTATACTCACAAGAAAAAACTGTTATTGTTTTCGCTGTAACATGCAAATATAATATATTTGTCACACATATGCCACACATTGAACTTACGTAGCATTAAATATGTATTACATATAAAATACATATCCCTTACATAAAATTTTTGAACTGGTTTAAGAAGAAAAGTAACTTTACAAATCCATATGGATACAATACATATATAATGCATATGTTACACATAAAATTTCAAACTGAATTTTATAACAAGAATAAGTTTACAAAATCCATTACATATACCATACATATGTGTTCCATATACACTACATATCCCTTACATTAATTTTCCGAACTGATTTGATAAAAAAAGCAACTTTACAAACTCATTACATATACAATACATATGTAATATACATGTCACACAAAATTCCAAACCGACTAAACAGATTTACATATGTCACACATATGCAACACATATGCAATACATATCCCTTAATATACTAAAGCATTTTATCAAACACCTTGTGCATCCTTTAACTCCATCATCTTCATCTCTAAATATTATATCTGCATTAGCCTTGTTCATCTTCATCACAAATAATAAAGCCAAAAAGAGAATCTAAAATCATAAATCGATTTCAACACCACAAATCTAAAAATTGAAAGAAGAAGAGCAAGAACATCAATAAAAATAGAGGATGAGACAAACCTTGACAGTTAAATCGAAATTAAAACTGAATTGAAGAGGTAGAGATAGAGGAGGTTGAGTTACGGTTGTTGTTCGTCGGAGTTTTTGCTTTAGATGATGTGTTGCTGCTTTGCATCGCCGCAATCGATCCTCAACCTCATCTTCGTCTTTGCTCCGACGAAAAACACAATCGAAGAGTTTAGATCACAGATGAGAGGGAGAAAAGCAAAGAGCAAAGGTAAAAGGAAAGGGAAACAGAGGAGGAGTATACAATGGCTCCGGCGAGAGTGAAAGGCAAGAAGAGACGTCATCGGTGGTGATAAAACGAGGCGGAGGAGGAGGTGGAATGGTGCCGGCAACTTGGAGGTCGAAAATCATTAACAAAGAAATTGGATTTGAGGTCGAAAATCATTAACAAAGAAATTGGATTTGAGGTCGAAGCTATTACAGAGAAAAAAAGGGAAGCATTTGGAGTTGGCATTTTATATAGGGGGTATTGGATATAAATAAAATTTTGAGTGGACATTGAATGAGAATAATTTAACTTCTTGTCATTTATGTAATTACTTTGTCAAAATTTGTTAGTCAGTGTAATTTATTCATTATATAAATCCGATTATAAGTCAAAACCCGCCCAAATCATATCTACGCAAACATGTTATTTTAAAACACCCACTAAAAGTGGAAAGCATATAATTTGTTAGGTCACATTCACAACAAGTAAATAGTATATATCTGATCTGTATTCCACCACTAGATAATATTGGAATATTAAAAACTTTATGTTACCCCATAAGAAGGACACACATAATTAACATTATTATTTGATAAGACACCACCACCCTTTTTCCTTCCACTTTCCTCTTCTTTTTCATTCTATAAAATGAGCCAAACATTAATCTCAAATTCTAATCTCTTACCTGTTTCTTGATAAAAAAAAAACCCATCAAAGTTTCATATTTTTTCTCTCGGAAAAAAACAGATGAAGTCTCACAACAACTATCAATACGAATCGAAGACTCATTTTCTTGGGATCTTGGGGCTATACTTAACTAACTTTTAAATTCCTCTTTCTTCTCATCTTGAAGCTTCTATAGATTCAAGTTGAAACTATGGCAGTATGGTGTATTTCTAAATAATTAAATTAAGTATTGCTCATAATTAAACCCAGAACATAAACTCCAAAAGTGGCTTTGGCTTTAGTTTGATTGGTTTTGTAATTTAATTATGTAACAATTATGAATTAGGTTGTTTTGCATATTGAAGGTGTACTTGTGTAAATTAGCCAGTGTTATTTTTCATGTTTAATGGAGTTGAAAAAGGGTACATGTATAAAAACCTCTAAACGACATGGTATTTTTCCAACTCTTTCCGAATAAAATCTATATGAGCTGCAAGATGTAGATATCTGTATTTTATCTTCTAAATATCTAGGATTCATAAATATTAACTTAAGTGTGGAAGAAAAGATATTTGTATTAAATTAATCAATTTTGGCACCTCAATATTTGGAACTGAAAATTTTACGTATAATTTCCCTCAGTAAAATCTGGTAACCCCGTATACTTTCTTGAACTGCGAAATCTGATTTTAGAAGGACTTAATTAAAAATATAAAAAATTAAGAGATTTAGTTCTAATTTATTATTCGTAAAGGTAAAATGGGAATTATGGAAATTATATTCTCACATATACACGCATGTATGTAGAAATAGAATAGGAATTCATTGTTGGATAAATTACAAAAACCTGTTTTATGTTTGATTACAATTTTTTTAAAAATGATTGTGTTATTTTTCTTCACAAAATAAGGTTTGTATTTTCAGAAAGTTAACAAAAAAAAGTTTTTTAATACTAAATCATGTTATGAAATGGGGTTGTCATTTTACTATAAAGTTTTACAGGTTATTAGTTAACAAAAACATAATATACACTAATGAAAAATTTTGAAATTTTTAAGATGTAAAGATATTCCTTTAATTAAAAGATGATAGTAAATGTTAGAAAATAATAAAAAAATATTCACACTTTTTAAAAAATATCAAAATCTTGCATTGATGTATATTGTATTTTTATCAACTAATTTGCAAAATTTCATAGCAGGATGAACATAAATATCCCATTTTATAACATAATATAGTATTGAAAAATGGCTTAATGACCTTTTTGGATCCTATGTTATCATCATTTTATCTATTTGGTCCCTCTGTTATACTCATTATCCTTTTGGCCTTGTGTTATTAACTTTGTACCTATTTAGTCCCTTTGTTATTGATTTCTTTCCTTGATTTGTCAAAAAAAAATGGTCCCTTTATTATACTCATTACCTTTTTGATCCATGTGTTACTAACTTTCTTGCCTAACAAGTGTTTTTTTTTCTAATAGAGGGATCAAATAGATAAAGTGGTGATAAGGAAGGCCTAAAAAGGTCATTAAGCCATTGAAAAATTCTTTTTTGTTAACTTTTGAAAATACAAATCCCTTTTTATGAAAAAATAACACCGATCTCTTTTTAAAAATATACAAAAATATAGGTAGGTTTTTTTGTAATTTACTCTTCATGCTTTTCATGTCTAATAACGTTGACAATGGCACCTAAAGATTATGAAACCATTTTTCATAATCAATTTTCGCTTTCATTTACCAATTCTCAATCTCGAGTTTTTGTTCATTATTTGTTATTCATTAAAATCTTGTAGAATTCATGAAAATAAAATTAACATCGAACACTTGAAAATGTATGAATTCTAGCTCGATCCTATTTTGTTGTCCTTCATATTATTAAGCTACTAGTACTTAGTATAACATATTCAATCAACTTCAAACTATAATTCGTTAATTCTACCAACCACACGACCGCGTAGCAATTTAATTTCAATTACAAAATTTAAATGACTCGCCAAACAATATCGCACTTAGTCTTTATCCTTTTCAACTTATTTTTCTTCATTTCAGTTTCGTTCAGTTCCATGCATTTCAGTTCAGTTTTAGTTTCATTTAGTTTTTTTAAGTTCTGGTTCATTAGACTTCCATTAGAAGTCTATTAAGTGTCATTAAATTTCAAAAACTATTAATAAGTTTGAAATAGTTTTGAGCATCATTTGATTTCGATTAGTTTCATGTGTGTTTTAGTTTCATTAAGTCTCAATAAATTGAGAAAAGTACAAAAATGTGTTGATTTTAAACTTTAATTTCATCCAAATACTTTAAACCAACTTTTCATTATCAAAACACCTTCCAAATAACTTTTAATTCCCAAAACCACATTCCTCCTTTATTCTGCATGGTCCCCTCTATTTGGAACGTGGTAAAGTTATTGGTACATTAGAGTTTGGTTAGGATTTGTTAAAGGAATAATAAAGAGGTGGTGTTGTAATTAAGCTTCAAAAAGTGTATATTAACAATAATTTCCCCAATAAATTTCAATGAATATCAAATAAGTTTCAATCAACATGTTTCAAATAAATTTTAATTTCAATTCAATTCGATTCAATTCCATTAAATTTAATTCAATTTTATTTGGCTGTTAGTCATTTAATAAAAAAACAGAGGCTTAATTTTGATCAAACGGTCAAAATTGAGGCCTTATCCGTCACCGATGCGTGAGCCCTTTTGCGAATGAGTTTCAGTGGAGAGCTTGTTTAGTTTACCGTTTCTGCTCGCAAATCGCCTTTTCAATCTTGTCATCCAAACCAAATGGCCTCCCCCTCCGATCACAAGGCCACCAAAATCGATGGCAAGGCCATCGCTCAGACCATCCGATCTGAAATCGCCGACGAAGTCCGCCAACTCTCTGAGAAATACGGCAAGGTC
>CAOJBJ010452424.1:0-12462 GCA_948291685.1 Euphorbia celastroides | reverse complement strand
TACTACTCAAATTCCTCTTCAATACCCCTAACTCCACTAACTTCATTGCCTCGCCATTCACCTGCCATAACATTTTCTCCACTAGTGAAGCAGCCTCGGGGGGACTCAACGGCGCTCTGCAATTTTCGTCCGGCACTGACTCCGGCCCGAACTTTTCTTTCCTTCTTCTCCAACTCAACTCCACACCTTGAACTGCAATTTCCGGCCAGATTTCGGGGGGGACAAAATTCCGAACTTACAAGATCTTCGGGGGGGACAAATTTCCGAATCAACCAAGGTCGCCGGCGGTTGGGGGGGGACAACTGCTCCCGCCGGCCCCCCCTCCCGCCGTCCCTGATTTTCTTGTTTCAAATAAATTTTCAACAATTAGCACATATGTCTTTGAGAGAGAAACGAAAAAGAGTACGGGAAAAATGTATAAAAATTAAATTAAGTAAAATGGGTTGCACAATATAATTTGAGTAGGGAATACGAATGAAACATCGAATTAAAAACATGTGATGTTTGGGTGTGACAAACTAGCTCTTAATGTTTGGCTGTCACTAATTGGGAGAAAGGATAACGATAAGAGGCAAATAAAATTTATTACAGGCTAATTATAAAAAGGGTAAACTTTAAAAACATACCCTAAGGTTTCACACTTTTACAAAAACACTCCTGAGATTTATTTTTTGCAAAAGCATGGCATGCCTTGTGGTTTCAGAATTTTGCAAAAACATGCTTCTCAAAATTTTGGAACCGCATTTGAAAGGGTAATCTTCTCCATTTTGAAGTGAAATTTTACAGGTTTCTTTATAAAAAATAAAATACACATTAGTGATAAATTTGAATTTTTTTTAAGAAGTTTTGGTATTTATTTTAATTAAAGTTGGATCCTAACTTTAAAAAATTATAATAAAATGAAACAGTTCTGAAAAATACTCAAATTTTGATAAATAATTCATAAATAATATAGATAGAATATATAAATGTTAAATTTATTAAAATAACTTGTGTAACATTACCGAATCTACAATTTTTCAAAAACATATCTCGTGGTTACCTTTTTTTTGCAAAATTCTGAAACCACAAGGCATGCTTTTGCAAAAAAATAAACCTCAAGGGTGTGTTTTGCAAAAGTGTGAAACCTCATGTTTTTGAAGTTTACCCTTATAAATATATGTCATGTGTTTTGTCTTGTTTTTGAAATGAGATATGTGTTATTTTTCTTTTTCAAAAAGGGTATGTGTTTTTGCTCCATTTTCAAAAGCATGAATTTCTAACTTTTTCAGTTAAACTTAGAAAAAATGTATTAAAAATTGTGTTTGGATAGAAGGGATGAAATCTAAAATAAAATAAAGTTGACTAAAGTTATTCAAATGCCCTTCAAATAAAAACACACTCATCTCGCAAATTAGGATTAAAAAACCAAATTTAAGACAAAATGTCTCTTTCCTCCCATATCCCCCTATTATGGGGGGAAACATATATAGAAAAAATGGAGGTAAGGGGACGTAACCTGATTCCTTTGGCTTTCTTTTATTTTTCATTTCTAGTCATCCCAAATAAAGGAACTTGTTTCCTATCCCTTCCTTAATTATTCTTATGAATTATGATTCATGCTCCCAAACAACCCTAACTCCACTTTCCTCTCTAAAGCTAAAGGTTCAGAATCACGCCGCCGCTTCTTCATCGTCATTGAGAAAATATCCTCTTTGCCAAAGTCGCTATCTCTTTTGCCGAATACTTGGGTTTGGGTGTTTCATTTTTGCCGACCAAGAGGAAAAGGAAGGCTAGGGAGGGAAATCCAAAGGAGGGGGCTGGAATCAGCAAGGGTGGGGGGAGGTTAAATCTAATGAGGAGGGCAAAATGAAATTAGTGGGAGGTTGAATATGAAGGGGAGGGCGAAGCGGGGGAGATGTAAATTGGTAGTGGAGAGCTTAAAATCAATAGAGAGAAAATCACGAACGTTGACAGAAAATGGGACGTCATTGGCTAGTGAAGGGGGGTTCAAAATGGAGGAATTGAGAGCTCACCGGCGGCGGTGGGGCTTAGACGAAGGTGAAAACGACGACGACGATGAAGGGCTTTCAAACCGGCATCAACAATAACGACAACAACTATCATGTGCACGACAACGAGTAGAGGGGTTAGTTTGTTTAATTAGAGTGTTGATTTGGGTATGAGTTAGAGTATGATTTTTTTTCAAAAATACCCTACGATGTTTGACAGAATTTTACGGTGAATAAACGGAAGTCCTTTAATTGTAAACAGTGTAAAAGCATATCTATTTTGAAAAGAAAAATAAAACAGACCTCTTTTTAAAAACAACAAAATACATGAAATGTTTTTGTAATTAGCTCTTTATTATATATAATATTTATCTTGTCTCATTGTAGCTATATGAATAATAAAATACATAATTATTTTGTAACATTGTAAATTAGTATACATAATCAATCTAATTTTATGTAATAGTTTAAAGTTGAGAAATTGAGGATCTTAATTGGGAGGAGAAGTAACCTAGAAAAACGAACATAACAACATATGAAAAAGGCGTAAATTCATAATCAAAACTTTGAAAGCCAAATGCGTCATTACCCCTTTAATTTAGTAAGAATAGTCGCTTTACATCCTCAACTTTGAAAAGATTCCATTACTCTCCTTAAGTTGAAAAAAACCTACCGATTACCCCTCTCGATGTCATGTGTCAAAATATGATTGGTTTGACTTTTAAAAGATGTAATTTTTTTAAATCCAATCAGAAGTTGACATGTGTCATTGAAGATGGTAGTCTGTTCATTTCTGCCAACATGATGAGTGTAATAGGACTTTTCCAAAGTTGAGGGTGTAATTCTTGCCAACTTGGAAGGGGTAAGGGCATTTCCAACCATATTTTCCATCTTATCTCCCCCAAACTCCATTTTACAAGATCTATAGTGTTTTTGTTCCATTCATTTATCTCATTTTTATTTTTTTTATTTTAAAATATTAATATTTTATTATTATTATATTAATATCTTCACACTATACATACATAAATAATACAAAAACCAATAAACTAGATAAAAAGTAAAAAAATAAAGCAATATTTTATTGCTTTCTCCAAAATGAGATATCTCATATTTGGAGTACTTCATTTTATGGAAATATTATATGGAGATTATTGAATTTCAATAATTCTCTATATGCTCCCCATTTTACCAAATTCCTAATAATGGGGAATGGTTGGAAACGCCCTAATGATGCATTTGGCCAAATTTTGGGTGTTAATTTGTTCTAAATTCCATATTCCAAACCCCACGTAAATCTGTAAAAAGCCCTTAAAATTTTATTAGTTCAATACTATTATGTTCAATACAAATTTAGTCTAATTTTGCTCAATTTCAATGAATTTTTATAAGATTAATTAAATTTCGTTAAGTAACATTCCCAAAAGTAACAGGGATCATGCCGTTATTCCACTATCCAAAACGCTTCGTTTTCCGGTGTAATTTGCAGATTTAAGCGGTCAAACTTAATGCTTTGCAAGTTCTGTCCTCGCCCGGACGTATTCCTAGGGTTTGAACCGAAGCGAGAGAGAAAGAGAAGCCTAATGGCTAACAAGCTGATTTCTGAAATGGGGCTGCCAAAACCAGTAGCTAACCTCTTTGCAGCTCGAAACATCAAAACCGCTAAGGCACTTCCATTGCTCTCTAATTTTTCTTTCTTCTTCTTTACTTTCTTTCTTATCGATTTTTTCGATTACAGGATGCTTTGTCTTTGACTGAATTCGAGTTGATGGAGCTTCTAGATGTGGGGTTTGCCGATGTAGTTTCAGCCGTTTCTCACATTAGCGCAATTGTGTCACCTCCTTATCAGACTGTGAGAGATTTGATTAATCCTGTTTTCTTTTTCAATTTTAAATGCCCCTGCACTGAAAGTCGAGATTCCTATTGCTGTTTTAGGCACTGTTTTTGATGGAGCAACGGCGTCAAAACGAGCAGTTCGGTGGTCATCTCCCCACTCGTCTCAAAGGGTTGGATAATGCTCTGTTTGGTGGCATACCATTTGGTGTTTTGACGGAATTAGTTGGTCCAGCTGGAATCGGTAAAACTCAAGTATGGTTCTCCACTTATTTCAGCATTATTTGGTTTGATTTCCATGGACTTTGCATCTATAATGTTTATCTCATGTGGCTGATTGCTGATAAAATTTATTTAAAGCTTCATTGCTATAATTAGTATGATAACTATTGTAGCTTCTTTCAACCGTGTGTTGCTTGTTCATGTATTTGATTTCTTAGTTCTTAAATATTCTGGTTCTGATCGTATTCCAGTGTTAGATTTACAAAATAGAAGTTTCAGACATGTCCTATCCTTTATTTGTCAAAATTTGTATTACATTTCACGTTCTGTTTCCATGAGATTTAATGCTAAGTAGACTGGAAATAAGAAGCATCACTGCACTCTTTATTTGACATTTAATGGTAAGTTGAGTAAACTTTTGTGTCTGCTTGTATATGCTTAGTCTAACTCAAGGGATAACACACTTGAAGATGGCTTTTCGGGTATGGAGTTAAAAACATGCAACTGTGTGTACAGGCAATTCAAGAATTTGTCTATTTGCATTGTGGTTTCACCAATGTTTTCGGGAAGAAATAAGGTCACGTAATTGAAGATGATGACAATGATCCTGATCAACAAGTTGCTTTTTTTCTTCTCTTATTATGTCAACCTTTATTGCTTAAATGTAGTGTTACTGTGTTCGACGTATCACTTTCTTGTATTATTATTTTCTATCAATATTAAACCTGCATTGCTAATCAAAGAAGAGAGGAGAGAGGGATTATTGCTAGTTTGCTACTTATCTGGACATCCTTAGTGTATCGTTTCCGTGTAGGTTTACCTCTTTGTAGGATGATGTTTAAATTTTTATTGCAGTTTTGTCTGAAGATGTCCTTGTTGGCTTCACTCCCTGTAAGTTATGGAGGTTTGGATGGCCATGTAATATATATTGATGTAGAATCCAAGTTTAGTTCAAGAAGGTAGTTGAATCTTACCTACTCTATTTGTATTGCTGATGTGCTTCGTGGTATTACTTTTCATATATATGTTCAAGCATTGGAGACCGTCTGAATAGTGAAATTTGTCTTTCTAGGATAATAGAAATTGGTGCAAGTAGTTTCCCAGAAATATTTCGGATGAAAGGATTGGCACAGGAGGTATGAGAAATTCTTTCAAAATCACTCCATTTCTA
Source organism: Euphorbia celastroides (assembly GCA_948291685.1). Classification (NCBI taxonomy): domain Eukaryota; kingdom Viridiplantae; phylum Streptophyta; class Magnoliopsida; order Malpighiales; family Euphorbiaceae; genus Euphorbia; species Euphorbia celastroides. The sequence goes on along the minus strand of CAOJBJ010452424.1, from coordinate 7,245 downwards.
TTTGTGTACTCGCTTGAGTTTAAAGAAAATACTTCATTTATGTTGCAGATGGCTGGTAGAATCCTTGTTTTGCAGCCTGCATCACTTTCTGAATTCACTGAGAGGTCTGAATGTAAGAGTGGCTTACTTCACATTCAAAAAAAAAGGAAAATGATCTTGACACGCTTATGATTACAATGTATGAGTATGACTGCAGGCAATAAGATAGAAGTTCATATTGGTTATTTAACAATGAATAGAGTGGTTCAGTTCTTAGTATCATACATAAGGTGATGCTGGAGAATATTAACGCTCACATGTTATACTAATGCATTTTAAAAATGTTGGATTTCTGGATAGCCTGGATTTTATATCACTGTCAATATTGTAAACTACAATCGGATTTGTTCAGCTCAGAGTCCTTGAGAACCAATCAACTAAAGCTAGGGGGTAGGCAAGTTTGCTTATTGAATTAACCTAGGAACATGATTGACCTGATCATATTGAGTCAAGTAACCATTGTGCAATCCACTTGAATATAGAATGATAACAGTACCTGATCTTAAGAGCTCAAGAAAATAAATGTCATGTGAATATATTTTAACAGATTTGTACCAATTTTCCTGATTGGCAGTTCCAAATAAATTGCTGTCCATTTATTTATATTGCATTCATGATTTACTGCTTTTTTTTACAATGATGTAGTAGTTTGTAGCTCTTGGTAATGGAATATTGTGGTTTTTAAAACTTTTCTATCAACTACGTTTTATTGTTTTCATCATTGATCTTGCATGTACTTGAAATTAGTTTCCTGGAATTTAGCATCACTTTTCTTGGATTGATGAATCTCCTCAGTTTATCTTGTCTGACTTCCATAGTTCCATTTCACTAAATATAGTTGCCTCACATCAAATTTTTCACTTTGACTTGGTCCTCTCATGTTCCAAGAGAGTTTCAATAATAAAACTCTACTGCCATTTTAACTACATATTTCATATTAAACATATAAATGATATCATTCCCTCCTAGAGGTTTGGATGGTATAGAGCATTGCTGTAAAGCTGAAAATATGCTGCATTTCGTATTGTGTGTATTACTTAGGTTACTTTATGTACCATATAGAAAAAATAAATAATGCTGTTATTCCATTATTCTTGTCTTCTATTTTACTATCAATATATTTGTGGACCTCCAAACATCTTGAGTGAATAATATGAATCCTTTTGTTGCCAGTTTGCAGCAAATCAAAGGTTTACTCGTTCAACAACAAGTGAAGTTGCTAGTTGTTGATAGCATGGCTGCTCTAGTTTCTGGGTAAGTTTCAACTTTGTGAAGGTGAAAACCTTTCTCCTCAAATGTAATGAAACCAAGTTGTGATCTCTTATATTATGGGATAGGATTGACTATCAGTGACATGTATACACTAGCAATAAAGCATGTAAAATGTTTAATAGGATTTGGTATTTGATAGCTATGATTCTATTGATAGTCGGAACACAAGCTTAGCTTTATGGAATTGGAATCTGGCATGTAACAAAAGCTTTATGTTCCTGCTTTCTGCAAGATATAATCAATCAATGGGCAAATCCTATACCCTATGGAAGAACTACGGATAATTCCCTTGAATGAAAACTTACCGATTATTGGATTATGAAAGTTGAAAAAGAACTCTGACAAGAGTCATCTATAGCTAAAAAAGTGAGTTAAACACATGGCCAACCTCTTTATTCAACTTTACAATTTCTTTTGGCTTTAGCATTAAAAAATGAGAACGATATCCATATTCCCTCAGCTCACATGCGTTGTCCTTGAGACCATGATCACAACTTAGAATGCTAGAAGTACTCTTATCTTTCCTGTGGTACATCTAAGAAGCTAATTGTACTAGTCAGATTAATGTTTCATATTGTTTATTAAAGACTTAGCTGACCCCATCTAGCATGGGATTAAAGCTTGGTGGGTTGGTTGGTATTGTTACTTAATGACTCCCAATGAGTTGGGGGCAATTGTTCAGAAAAAAAGGATGAGGTTCATAAATGTTGATTATGGTCTCGCCTCCAACCAAACTTTAGCTAGAAAAGAGCTTTCACCTTCTTTTTATATGTGTAGTGCTCAGTTGACATATAAATTATTTTACTTCACTCATGGTGTATCTAAGCACTACCACAATTTGCTCAGGGAACAAGATCAACAGGCTCCAAGACTTCCTTCATTGGGCTGGCATATATCTTTTATAAAGTGAGAAGTTTGTTCACTTCATAGCTTACATAGATTACACAATGCTCTTTGTGTCATATGGTTGTCTTTGAAACAAGTCTAGGTCACTTGCTGAGTTTTCACGAATTCCTGTTTTGGTGACAAACCAAGTGAGATCTCAAAGCCATGAAGCCTGCCTTTATTCTTTCCAAGGTATCTATGCATATTATATTTGTGCAAGCGTCCACCAAAATCTGTAACATTTTATGCAAGTTATCGTTATGCGCTTGTTCTTGACTGCAGGACACAAAAATTTTGAGAGTCGTGATGGAAACGAAAAATATGATAGTCATCTTGTTGCTGCTTTAGGAATTAATTGGGCTCATGCTGTCACCATCCGTCTTGTCCTAGAAGCTAAATCAGGTTTGATTTCATTGCATATGATACATAAAGTTAAGCTTGAACTCAGATGGAGCAAATTACTGCATTTCATGAGTATCATGAGCTCCTAGTTGTGGCTTATATGTATATATCTCCTAAACATATATGATGTTCCTTGATAAAAGAAACTGTTAGTATTTTAGCTAAGAAGCATGGAAACGGAAACGGAAACCGACACGGAAACGGAAACGGACACCGAGAAACGTCATTTCTAAAAAAGATAGGTTTGGAAACTGTGGGGAAACGTGTAAATAATAAAAATATAAGGACATATTTATAAATATAAAAAATATAAAATTCTCATATATATAAATTTATTCTTAGATTAAATAGTAAAATAATAAATAAGGAGGAAGAATTAATAAAATTCACGCATATATGAAGGTTGGATGAAGTTTAGCATGTTTGTTTGCACGGTATTATTGGTTGATAAACTACAATGCTCTAAAAATGTTGAATGCAAAGAGATGAATAAGAACATTTTTGTTAATATAGAAATTTTAGAAGGTTTTGGCTTTGTTTGTTTCGGTAAAAAAGTTCGTATTTTAATGGAATCGAGTTTCTAATTTGAGAAAATTTATGGAAACGGTTTCCGAATTTTGAAGAAATGAGTTTCCAACTTTCTCTAATTGCGGAAACGGCCCCGAAACATTTCGTAGGAGTTTCCGAGAGTTTCCGTTTCCGAAACAGTATGTTTTAGGAGTTTCCGTGCTTCTTAGCTTTAGGGAGCTAAAACTGACAATCAACAGGTGAGGGTGTTAGCTCAAAAAATCGCGATAGTTGGGGGACTAAGTATGCATTAGTCCTATCTTTTATAATTTCTATTGATCATTATACAGATGATTTAAACAAGATATTTATTAATGTTAACTGTAGGAGCTTGTTTCTTAAGAATTGTAATTTATTGCAGTAATATCAAATCAGAGAAATAATTCATGGCTTTAGGTTTTGTTTACTAGGTCCTATATTAATGATCTTTGGTTTGGTGATTAGGATTGCGATTCTTTTAGATTGGTAATTAGCATTGGTAAATGCTCCAAATGGTGTAGTGGTTGGCCATCTAACACTAACCAATTTACTTCTATTTTTATTGTTCTCCAAACAAGTATGAAGTGTTACAGCTAAAATAAACTTAGTTGTTTCACTAATAAAGAAATTTTATCATAATATATTAAGATGTTGGTACATACAATATATATAGTGTCAACAAACATATGTGACCGTTTTTGTTATTAAATTTGTGGAGTTGGTTTTTATTAGAAGGTCATGATGTCATAGCAAGCACAATTAATGTTGATTTTTATTGGGGAACAAGGATGGTATTAAATTAACTGAACAAAAGACAAATACAATCAAGAGAGTTATAAGTCTAGTCCTCTGAGACTGGCTCTAAATGAGTTGCTCGTGCTAAGGAATGAGCGATTAAATTATCCGTCTGACAAAAAAGAATGGTCCACTCCTGAATAACTAATGAAAATTATGATAAACCATCTTTGCTAAGCTATAATTAGTCAAAGAGACTGATAAGTGGTGAATTTCGTGATCAATTGTTAATGGAAAGGATCATTTTTAATGTGTTTTCTTTTGGAAATGAGGATGGAGAAGTGGAAGAATTGGGGAAGCTGATTAAAAGTATCTTTCTCACTAAAAACCATTGATTGTTCATGAATGTAGAACTAGATTAGACAATACTGTCTTTCTTTTAAGGACCCTTTAGTACAAGTAAAAGTAAATGAAATCACAAGTTAATAGCATTTTGTAATCTAAGTTTGAAGAAATTTATGTACACCTATGATCATGATTTAGAGTAGTAACTACATTGTTTTAGATCATCCCACATGTACGCCTTTGGTCCTAAGCGTTTCCATCATTCAATTCTTTGGTCCCATTCAGTTTCATCATTACACCAATAAACAAAATCAAGAAATACCATGTTTTAAATATGGCACAAGACACAGATAACATGTAGTACATTTATACTAGGCATACTTCACAATATACTAAATAACAGTAAAATAAAGGAGATCTCTTTTTTGTCGAGGAGAAGGGTTACATTAGGACGTACAATATCGGACATTTTTCAGCAATAACAAAGATTAAGCTGATTCTGTAAGTAACAAACTGGTTGAACCAAAGGTGGCAAGGGGTATTTTGCATCACAATTTATCAGCACAACTGTAGGAGATACAAAGAGCTACCAATATTTTCCATTGCCTCTAGAATCTTGTATTTACATCATATTTTCCCACGACAAAATTCTTAAACCAATATACTCCCCTGAATCTTTCTCACTGCTATATCAAAAAAAAAACATACATAAATATATAATATGTACCACATCATATCCTTGATTTATTACCTATTCTCTTCCTTTTTCAGTTTTTGTGCCGTTCCACCATTAGCAGAAACATAGCATTGCTGCCAGGTGAGATACCTATCAGCACAAAGTCTCAACAAAAAAAAAAACCCGAAACGAATTAAAACCGATATTAGGGTCTCTTTATAACGTCCAATACAGTGGCGTTGCAAAAGAAACACCTATGGCAGTTCAACAGATGTCTTGTTATGCAACCATAGCACGACCTATGGGAACATGGAACAAACTCGGTATCTGCTTCGCTTATACAACATATGCAGCATGTGCTCTCGTCTTCAATCTCTATTTCCCCTCCATGTCTTGTCTTTTCTGATCGCTGCCATTCGATTCTGCTGATTAGGAGGCTTAAAAAGTTCTCGAGCTGCCCGAGTTTTGCAACATATGGTTCTCCTCTCAGTGACCCAGCCTGATAAAGTAAAGCCATTCGAGTGCAATCAGATAATGAATTGTGGAATAAACCTAGCAAGTTGATTCCCCTTTTCCGCATACAAAGAAAAAACTACAACTTGTGTACATTTAGGGTCTGTTTGGCATTGTTGTCAGAGCTGCTGTCCCTAAAAGTTGGTATCACAAATATTGAGACTGGCCACAGTCACAGAGGCCAAATACATTTTCATTCGCCTGCACTTGGCCAAATAGTCTACTGCTCCCTCCAACTTTTGGTTGTTCCTTTTATGACCCTCAACTTGGCAAAAAAGCACGAGATTGCCGCCTTAACGCTGCCACGTGTCACCTTCTTGTTGGTTTCGACTTTTCACATATATCATTTTTTTTTATTTTTCTCTCTCCTATTGAAGCTAGCATGCAGCATTCAGGGGCAAACTAGTAAATTTTTGTCAAGTCCAGGCAAAGATGTATTTGGCTGTAACTTAGCTAATAAGCTATGCCTATGTAATAATCTATGCACGTGCATGGACAAGAAAGATAAAAGGACAGAAAAGAAAAAACTAACCCAGTTATACTCCAAGAGATACTGGAAGCCACGGTGTATAGTATCAGGGCAGTCCATGCTGGCAAAAACACTCACAATGTCATTCTGATTTTCACACCTTGTGTCAGTACTTTCATCCAGCAAATTGAAGATGACCCCAACTAGAGGACCCAATATCGAGCTCCGGTTCACTTTTTCCAACGGTTGACCATTTCTTCTAAGTGACCTGAAAATGCAATAAAAACCATGATCACAAGTGTGCTCTATTTTTTTAATCACACAATTACAGCAGAACTAGTTGATACAAACCAATTATTGAAATTCAAAATACAAAGAAAACAGAACAAATCTTTACCAACATAGTTTCATAATGCACCAGAATTTTCTGAAACCTAGAACGCAAACTTGAGAAAATTTTGTCCGACAAACTAGATAGTTTCTCATAAGTCAATATATGGGACAACTCCAAAAAAGTACCTAGTGGTTTCGGCCTTTTTGTAAAATGGGACTAAGGAATTTTTTCTTGCAAGGAAGGTATATAATTTCAAAAAATTAACGAACTGGGGTCTTCGACCTCAAAATAGTGGTGTTAAATTGATTATTTTAAACAATTGAATATTCTAATAATTGAATCTTAGTATTTAAAATCATGCGCATGATTTGAGTAAATTTTGGAGATCACTTCTATTTTATTTTGTTTTTAAAGGTTGTTATCATAGTTTAATTAAAATAGTACTTGCACTATTCAAAAAAAGTTACAAAATTTATCAGTGATGTGTATTGTAGTTTCACTAGTCATCCCGTGAAAATTCAAATAAAAACGAACAAGATTAGCCACATTTTTACACAATTTAATATTTGGAATCCTTTATTTGCAAGTTTTTTTAAAACCATGGACCCCACTTAGCAAGAAAAAATTTTTCAATTACGGTTTTGCAAAAAAAAAAAAGGAGAAAAAAACAAACCACAGGGTACTATTTTAAAGTTTTCACCACGCATAACACTTTGAACAAGAACCAAGTTATAAGAAGAGCGTCTTATTATAATGTCATTCTGGTGTATTAAAAAAAAGGAAAGAGAAAACGATACACATGGAGGTGAAATCTTGTTTAAGAAGCAAAGAAACTCACAAATCAAAGAACTCGGCAACTGCAGCAGAAGTGATGTTGTTGAGCACAAAGACAACCAATTCTGTTAACCTCCGCAGGTTTGTATCAGTTCCTGAAAGGAATGCCTGAGGAATCTCACGTGTAAAGAACTCCAACAGACACGCAAGATTGCACGAGAGTGTGAATATGAAACAGCACTTTCTTTTCTGGAA
>CAOJBJ010452238.1:0-14658 GCA_948291685.1 Euphorbia celastroides | reverse complement strand
GTAATATACAGCAATGGGACAGCTTTAGATGTATTACCTAAATATGCTGACAAAGGACAAGCTCTTGAATATTTGCTTAAAAAATTTGGAACCAATGGGAAAATGCATACAAGTACCCTTGTATGTGGGGACTCTGGTAATGATGCTGAGCTATTCTGCATTCCTCAAGTATATGGTGTAATGGTCAGTATGTTCACGGGCTTTTACATCTTTAATGTACTATTATGCACTGGAATAACTTTAGTGATTTGTATTATATATCACTGAGATTTAGAAATGTAGGTCAGCAATGCACAAGAGGAACTGTTGGAGTGGCATGCAAAGAACACAATTAACGATCCTCGTATAGTTCATGCAACAGAGAGATGTGCCAATGGAATCATACAAGCCTTAGGTATATTTAGACTGGGACCTAATGTTTCCCCAAGGGAAATTAAAGACTTTAAAAAGTGCAAAGTTGAACTTTTCAGCCCGAGTTATGAAGTTGTGAAGTTCTATTTGTTTTATGAGAGATGGCTGCATGCAGACGTTGAAAAATCCATGGAATACATGGAAGATCTAAGATTGACCCTTGTAAGTTGTGTTTACTGTTTATACTTTAGTATGAACTCTTATGAATTCACAATCGTAACTTTTGGGATAGTGGAGACATAAGTGACCTTGTATAACAGTAATGACGAGGCTTAGCAAATTAATTTTTTGTTTGAGAATGTTGAGAGTGCCTAAAATGTTGTTTAGTTGCTAGTAATGCTTGACTCAGTACAATCGCATACATCTTACTTGCATCATGCCTGTTGGTAGAATATGTAAATTGGTATGATTTGTTAATTAAGTAAACTAGGTATTTTATTTTTCTTATACTTCTCGAGATTCAGTAATGAATAAATCAATTTTCTTTTGTCTTTCTTTATATTCTTCTCTTTTAAATGTCTCGTGTCTTGGTATCAGATCCTCATAACTTCTTGGAAGTTTTTTGCCCTAAATTTTGATCGAGCCCTCATGTTTCAGTCGCATATTCCTAAAGATTTTTGGGTTTATTTTTCCATTGTGTGTTTCTTACTTAATGGTATGCCTTTATCTATATTGAAAGATGAGATACATTGCTCGTCTTGGTTTGTTTGTCTCCAGTTTCAATCGTGCACTTTTGTCCATCCAACAGGTGGTGAGCAAACTACCAATCAATGCATGGATAGGATGATGAGGTCATATGGGGATAAGCAGGGAAAGCAGTATCGGGTATGGGTCGATAAAGTCTCTTCAGCTCAAATCAGTTCAGACGCATGGCTTATGAAGTTTTTTAAGTGGGAATCATCTGGTGAGATTTGTTTATTCTTACACCACTAATCCGATATTGACTATTTTTACAACTTGTTTTTTGTCCTCCCCCTTCTGCTTAGACAATTTTATCTTGTCATTTTTCTTTAACTTTATTAGACAATTTTAGCTTCATGTTTATCAACACTGGAATGTTGTGAAATTATATTCCAAACATTGTTGTATCCTGTTGGCATTATTTTGATATGAAGCTGCAAATGTGATAGGGGACTGTGCTGCTGAGTTCAAAGGTGACGTTTCCAGAGATGGAATGGCTCTCTTTTGTTTAAATAATTTATTTGAAAGTTCTATATTTAATTATAATTATGGGAAGAAAAGTTAAAAGTTGTTATTAGAGTAACTGACGATTTCCAGAAACTAATAATAACAGTGGTGGCTTTGGACAGGCCGAGGCACCTCAAGAGTTCACATGGATGCACATGCATCAAACATGGTTGGAGGGCTATGCTCCAGATGACCAATCAAATTGGCTTTTTTTAGATTTTTCAACTTTTCCTTGAAATGTTTTAGTTCTATGACCAGTTAAGCATTAATTTTTCATTTAAGTTTCATCTTGAAGTTATTCAAGAAAGCAGCGTGTTGTAGCTTTAAGAAGACCAAAAAGTGTTGTTCGAAGGATGAAATTTTATAAGGGTAAGTGGCTTATCATTGCTGTGTGACTCATCAACAAATGTTTTCCTTTTCTTTGACCCGATTGCTATTAACAAATGTAATCTTACTAGGTAAATCAATCAAAACTGTGATACACTAATCAGCTGTATCGTGTTAACAAATCTCCTGAGAAGTACAAGCCCAAACCGACAAATCCTGTAAGTATCAAGCTGAATGGCCTCTCAACAGTGGCGCCAGATGTCAACCTACAGGCGAAACCCATCCACAATTCAGAACCATTACAGTAAATCCCAAAATCACAACACAATCACATAATACCTGGCAGAAAGAGCCGGCGCTCCAGACCCATACTTGAGTCCAAACCCGAATGGAAACAGCGGATCATAGTGAGAATCGTTCACATTCATGGGCAACTGATCCACACTTTTGAACCAAGTCCTCAGAGAGTTTTCCACTAAAGTCATAATCCCCATAAAGGACATCTGCCACACCCTGGCCCTCGCTTCCGGGCAACCAAGCAGCAACCAAAGCATCCATGGAGCCCACATAGGGCTCAATCACAAAATGTCTGCCGGAGATGATTATAACAACACACTTAACAGCCTCGCAGACATTGTCGATAATGGTGGGGCCCGGGTCTATCATTGTCAGGTCCATGCTGTCGCCTGCTGTCTTGGTGTATGGGGCCTTGCCCACAACAACGGCGTAAGAGAACTTGTTAGCCCTCAAAAAGCTTTCATCAGGGTTCTCTTGGAAGATGACCTCAGTGCTTCCATCAACTGCAGATTTTATGGTGCTAAAAATGGTGATTCCTGCAATTCAAACCAAACTTGTAAGCTGGTAAATTTGCATGGTGCAAACATTATGTAAGTTTCTCACAGTTGTCCATTAAAGTGAACTAACTTGTCCTTTTTGGTCAGTATGTATTAGGAAAAGTAAGGGCAAAAGGACCTTTCTGGGCCTTGCGGTATTACTTGTTTGCTCATTTGGCCATTGTGCTATACACGTTGCCTATATGATCCTTATACTATTCAATATGTTGCCTTTTTTATCCCTTTACTAAGAATTATGTAGAAACATGTTAACGTAGCTTCTACAACACAAGGCTAGAAAAGTTTGTTAACGTAGCTTCTACAACACAAGGCTAGAAAAGTTGGTTTTGCCGAAAAGTAAGACTTAATATAGAAACATACCCCTCGTATCGTTGTTCCCACTAAATCCCTGCCACACAATAGTCCAGCCACCACATTGATAACCCAAGTTATCTGCGTGGGTCCCGGAAACTAGAATCTTTGGGGCTTTCTTTGGAAGCGGTAGCAGCGGATCATTTCCACTTTTCCCATTCTTCAACAGCACAAGTGATTTCCTAACTGCTTCCCTTGCCAATTCTCTGTGTTCCTGGCTTCCGAGCTCATTGACAAGGCTGAAATCAGCCAATGGGTTTTCAAAAAGGCCCATTGTAAGCTTGACAAGCAAAATCCTTCTAACGGCATCATCAATGCGGTCCATAGGAATAAAATTCTTCTTAACAAGGTAAGTAAGATCGTCGATGAACTCTGTGTACTTGTATGGCACCATGATCTGAAAAGGAAAGACACCAACTTCAAATATAAAAGGGGCTACAAATAATTACAAAAAAACTATGTTTCATAAAGCGAGTTGCTAACCATATCAATGCCTGCTTGAATTGAAGCTTGCACAGAGTAGGTGTAGTTTGCATGTGGTGGGGAGGTGATTCGGTCAATACCCTGCCAATCTGAAATAACAAAACCCTGCAGACATCAAAATTTGTATTTAGAGAAAGCTATATGAAGTGAACCAGAAAACCATGAGAAGACGTAAGAAAAGAAGTTACATTTGTTGTCATTAAGTGAAAAATGTTAATTTCAGCACATATGGATGCAAGTAGCACACAGTAAAAAGAATCGCCTGTTAAGGGCCGAATTTCTGTTAAATTCGTCAATGTCAAAGGGCCAAATAAAGTTCATGGCTGATTGACAAATTGTGCAAACAAAAGGGGCTAAGGTTATGCTTTTAAAGAAAGGAAAACGCTTGTCATCTTTACATACAAATTCTTGACGAAAGACATGTTCTTTTCAACTGGATGGAGAGTGGCAGAACTGAACTGAATTGATTGAAACTTAATTGAAACTGAATATGAAACTGAACTGAATGGATAATAATTTGAAAAGAACATGGTCCAAATACAAGAACACAAATTATTAACGTCATCTGACATGACACTAGTACTATATACCTTGAACTTGAGAGTATTTTTAAGGAAACCAGTGATGAGGTCACGGTTTTCGTGCATCTTTTTGCCATTCCAACTGGAGTATGAAACCATGATTGTTGAAACTCCCTTAAGGATTGAATCTGCATAGGCAGGCATATGGATGCTCAACAAACCGTGTCTGTCAATCAATGTGTTATTCTCATTGATTCCCCTTGTTGTTCCACCGTCCCCTACAAAGTGCTTTGCACAAGCTGCAACTCTTTTTCTGCCACAATTAGAAAATGGTACTATTAAAGTGACAGAAAAATCATACCAAACAGCAGTGATTAAGGGCCAGTTTGGCATTACTTTTCCAAACTGCTTTCCCCAAAAACTCCATTTTGAAGCTTTCTCTATAACAGAAGAACTTAGTTTCATAAAAGCATGGCAGTATTTAATTTATTAGAATGAAGGACCAAAATGTATTGTCCAAAACCAAGTTACTCTATTATCTGAAATCGTTGCAATACCAACTTTAAGGGAACAGCGGTTCTAATAGCAATCAGAAACAGGCCCTTACAGCTAGATTCCAGCAAAAATTATAGGTCTAAGTTTACGAAATGAAGAACAAAATTAGGATCAATTTTCTACATGTTATAATGTCATTGGAAGATATTCTTACTTCCCACCAACATATGGAACTCCTTTCCGTGAATTAGAAGGAATATCTCCTTGTAAACCAAGTATGATTTCAGTCATGTCTTCCACAATCTTATGATCTTCACTGTAGCTCTCATAGCACCGGCCCCATCTTGGATCTCTACAGACCTACCAAATCAATCAACAGAAGTAAAAAAGATTAAAAAAAATACATATACAGCACTTGCTCAAAAACTTCAACAATTAAAAGAAAGGCAACAAGGATCACATACTGCAATACAAGGAGCAAAGACATAGGGAATTCCAGTGGCTCTAGCTTCAAGAGCTGTTGCACTCCCGATTCTCTTCACCAAGTCAGGATCCCTGTCAATATAAAACTCAATCAACAATTTGTCCTAAAAAATATTCACTAATTCAACAAGTAGAATAAACAAGTGCTTGCCTAGTAGCTCCAAGTCCAATATTATGGGGAAATATGGTAGCATTATAGACGGTGTTGTGACCATGAACAGCATCAATACCATACATAATAGTAATCCCCAAACGGCTAGACAACGACCCATTTTGAAACCCATTTATCATGTTGACCCAATCTTCTGCTGATGCTTCTGTAAGTGGTACACTTCCACCCCCACTCAAGACACTACCTGCACCATTAAATCTATTATCATCACCTGTCTTAGTTTGAATGACCCAAATCAGTTGTTGGATGTTAGACTTGATCAGCTAGAACAATTAAGAAGTCCAACAGAAGACGGAACTAAATGCACAAAGCAGAAATTCTGTACTAAAATGCTTTCAAGAACTTAACAAGTAATCGAAAGGATATCTACAATGACTGGTCTCAGTCGTTTTTCAACATACATGCAAGATAATAAGTACTTCAATAAATGCCCCCTTTTTCAGTTTCTGTTACCTAAAATTGATAGTAAGAAGCCTAAAAAAGAGATAACCGAATGAACAAAATGGAAACTTCATTCAAAAGGCAAAAAGGTTTTGAATTAAATCAAGAATATATCGGCAATCATGTGCATTGTTAAGGATGCGACAAATTAGGGAAGTGCATAAGAAAAAAAAGTTAAGAGAAGAAGAGATGAAAGCGAAAGATACCAATGGAGTAGGTCTTCATTACATCAAAGGAGGCGTCGGATCTGTCAATTTGCGCCATTTGGGCAATTTTTTCTTGGAGAGTCATTCTTTTCAACAAGTCCCTAACTCGAACTGCAGTTGGCTGTTTGGGGTCTTTGTATCTTACATACTCTGCTTCTGCCATTCCTATCCAAACCCACAACCACAAAATCGCCATTACTACAACCCTGAACGTCTTCACTTGAGCCATTGCCCCTGAGTTTTCCGTGAAAGCAAAATAACAAAGCATTATAAAAAGAAATCTCAAAAAAAGTGCCAAGAAAATGACTAATTTCAGAAGTACATAGATAAAGAGTTGAAAATCTGTGTGTGTGTTAAGTTGACAAGAAAGAAAAAGTACTTGAAAGAAAAAGAGAAGAGAAATGCAGTTGAGGCAGTCTTGGATGGGGCTATACAAATATTTAAAGAAGAAGAAGAAGAAGCAGAATTGCGTGAGAGAAAGAGAGAGAGGAGAGAAATGGAGTGAGGGGAGAGGGAGACGTGGGTTTATGCCATGTTTGCAGAAATGGGTTTTGATAAACGTTCTTCATCCTACTCAACTTCCAACTTTAAACGCCGTCTTTCAACTTTAATCCCATCATTCTATTTTAATCCCGCGACCAACAAAGTGAATCTATTTCTTTGTTTTCTCGATGAGCAAGAAAATGTTTTAATTGTTTTTTTCCCTCTCTCCACATATTCTTTCCTAAAAACATTTGCTTTATAAAGGATTTACAATAATTTCAAATGCAAATTTTATCATCCCAAATAAACTAAAATATAAACTCGATCCTGCAACTTTTAGAATTATATCTATATCTTAATCACCAAATTAAGATATTTGTCGTAAAAGGAACCCAAATAATTCTTCTTCCCACATATTTATCTTTTTTATACCTCGGTGTCTTTAAGTTTTTATGTGAAATAATGTAATCTTATTTTTGTTACTGAAAGAAGAATATGTTAATCAAATCTGTTGGAGTATTGACGATTCGGACTAGGAAGTCAAGTACTCAAGATCCGGCCAAAACAAAATTTCACAGAGTTTGAATCAAACAAAACCAAAAGACAAGAAGGAAACAAAATTAAAAGACGAGGAAGAGAAGTCATTTCGGAATGCACTTAGCACAAACCCCGTAGAGCATTGATGACCATTAGATGTAAGTCAAAATTCAAAAGGACGTTGTTAACCGAAAACCAGAGAAGACACATACAGCTGACTTACTATGACAAAAAGCTAACAACCTTTTTTATCTCCAACCAATAACAGAGAGCGTAGAAAGCGCAGACCTAAAAAAATGTTGCACGGGTCAGAATTATACCAAAGTTCTGTACTTCCGCTAATTTCTTATTGGCACACAAAATACAACAAATGAAATAAGAATTTAATTGTGTCTAACAGAGTGATCAACGGTTCGAATGTGTCATATTAAAACTTCTTCAACAATCAAGATCAAATCTTTTCAAACAGTAGCATTTATTGTCTAACCTACAAATAGAATACTTAACTAGTGAAAAAGTTGTCGATTTCTTAAAGCTCTCGCATTTAAATTTAAAGCTAAAGGAAATCAACTGATAATCGAAAAGAGAACATTAATTAGATTAAATTTGATACAAGATTTTAAGAGAAAAACCTTTGTAATCCTTACTCTCGGGGGAGTTTGAAGGAAGGGACTTAGCTCTAGAATCGGTGGGTGTTTAGAGTGGTATATCCAATTGTAAAAAGGACTTAGCTAGTGCTTGGAAGGAGGCCTAGTTGTGTATCCTACATCTGAAGGACGAACTTTGGAGACAACTTGTATTTGACTTAATTTCTGCCTTTGAAAAGAATTATATAGTGGATTAAAGCCCAGAAGGAGTTATAAGAACTGGAGTAGGTGAGGTCGAACTAAGATAAAATTGTTGTTTTCTATTTCTAAGTTTTTAAAGAGAAAAACCTCTGTAAATTTTCCATTCTCGGGGGATTTTGAAAGAAGGTACTTAACTCTAGAACTAGTGAGAATTTAGAGTGGTATATCTCGTGTTGTAAAAGGGCATAGCTAGTGTTGTGATATGCCTATTGGTATATCATACCTTCGGAAGATTAATTATAGTAACAAATTGTAAAAGACTTAATTTCTGCCTTTGAAAGGAATTGATAGTGGACTAAAGTCCAACAAGAGATTTGGAGACTGGAGTAGGTGCTAACGAACCAGGATAAAAACAATTGTTTGTAAATTTTTAACTCATTCATTTATATTTGCAAATTTAGAATATAAACTGTTAGACCCTAGAATCCGTTATCGATCTGGATCCAAAGACCAAATCTTGTCATCTCTAAATTTGTTTATATTCCGCGAAAAAAGATCATTCACCCCCTCTAACTCATTAATAATCACAAAGGGGCCAACAAAATAAAATTAGCTACTATTCACGTGACGCTTTCTCGATTTACCGTCGAGGGAGTGTTACATAAAAAATCAGTTGATATTGGATTAAAAGCAATAAAAGGCAAGAACAGTAAAAGATCAAAGACTAGTAAAAGTGAAGAATCTAGATTCAAAACAACTCTAGAATCTAGTTTCAAGGAAAAGCTCCAGAATACTCGTGAATAATTCAGACTTCGATCTCAAACACTTTGGGAACTATAAAGTGTATTAAAGAAGATTCAAGCTGGTCTCAAGGTGCATTTTATGCTCTTCCACCAAAACCCGACATTGAATGAAGAGAGATACACTAGAAGACAAAAAGCGGCAGACAGATATAGACATAAAGCGCGTAACTTTTTGAAGACATCCAATCATGAAGCACGTGGAGGAATACCGCCAAAGTCAAGTCATGCAGATCATTTTCATATAAGGGTTTTGTTTGAAATACTATGATATTGTCTTGGTGTGAGGATCTCAAGATTACAATAAGCATTTATTATGTCTAACAGCCAAATCAACGGTTCGGATGCACCAAGATTAAACTTCTACAACGATCAAGATCGATTCTTCTCCAACGATCGCATTTATTGTCTAACCTATAAATAGAGGACTTAAAGAACTGAAGATGTTGCTAATTCTAATCGCTTTCAAGAGAAAGAGAGATTTCACCAAGAGAATCAATAAACACACGCAAGAACACCATATCCGGAACTATATGGTCAAACTGTTTTAGAGAAAACAAACTTGTAAATCTTTTCAATCGGGAGATTGAAGAGTTGGGACTTAGCTCTAGATTCAAGAGAGAATTAGTAGAGTGGTATATCCCATCTATAAGAGGACTCAACTAGGTGTGTTGTACAAACCTAGTGGTTTATCTTACCTCCGAACTATGACTTCCGAAAACATCTTGTAAAAGGCTTGTCTTCTTCCCGTGAAAGAAGATACTTAGTGAATTAAAGCCCAACAAAAGTTCTGGAGGCTAGAGCAGGCAGAGGCTGAACAATGATAAAAATCAGTGTTTGCAATTTCTAACTTTAATCTCTTTACTTTAAAATTGCAAGTGTATTTACTTTAGCATTCACTAGACTGACCTTCAGAAACATTTCAGATCCCGGACTTAAGTACACGCTACACATAGATTAAATTCAAGTGCACATTTAATCCCATAAAAAGGGTCATCCACCCCTCTCTGACCCATATGTTTTGCCAAAAGGGACCAACACACAAACACATATTTGAGATGTAAAGGCCCTTTATACATCCAACCACTATAATTGAATTACAGTTCACAACAAAAGATGAGGTATTAAGGCCATTATACTAGTAAACAAAGAATGAAGTCAAAGATAATTGAGGTATAAACGCAATCATACCAGAAAACAAAGAATGAAGTAAAAAATAGGTATATAGCCCTATATACTAGACAAAAACCTATTAAACAATAAAAATGAATAATCATATTGGTGCGAGAAGCATTATATTATGTCTGAAGCCCTTTATACCAGACGTAAACCTATTAAACCACCAAAATTTTACAACTAGGCTGATATAAAAGTGATTATACCATTTTCAAACTCATTTTTTAGTCAAAATTAAACATCAAAATCTTAAGACATATAAAAAAGAATGGAGGAAGGAACAAAATGTGTGGCAATTTGTTAATGCATGTTTATATTCTAAAACCTGCATTTTTGTGAGCTTTTTTTCGATTTCGGAAGCCATGTGATTGAAGTTTTTAAGCTTTTAAGAGATTATTAAGTTGATGTGTAGTAATTAAAAGAAATTTCAGTCATGATTTGAAAGAAAAACAAGATGAGGAAGAAATCTGTGGTCCCGAGTATGGCTAGGAAATAATAGGAGGGTGAATAGTACTTCAACAAAAATTTACGTTTTTCAAAATGTTTCCAGGTAATTGGTGGAGTCACTGGCGATCTCACTTAAAAATCAATTTCCTTAAGCTCTTATCGCTTTGTTGACAAAACATTTTGAAAGACAGTTGGAAAAATATTTTATCGATCTCACAATAGCAACTGCAATAATTTAATATACGGGGAAAGTAAATTGCAGTAAAGTAAAAGAGTATAGTAAAGAGGTCGATACGCAGCAGATTTATCCTGGTTCGGGTACCCCCCCTACTCCAGTCCCCAAGTCGACCTAACTTGAGCTTTCCAACTATCTGTTTTCTTTACGGGTAGAAAAAAAGTCTTTCCTGATACTTTTTGCGGGCTCAAGTATCAAACCTTTACAGTCCTTTTCCGGATACAGAACTAACCCAATAGCTTTTCCAGGCGCAACTATCAGAACCCAATAGCTTTTGTAGGCACAACTATCAAAACCTTGTCTCTTGCTGTTTTTATGGACTGAACAACAAAACCCTTACAATTCTTGTGAAAGCGGGAGTTGATGAACTCAACACTGAAGAAGCTTTTCTCTTTGTAAGCACGTTAAGAATTGGAGAAGACTTGAAAGTATTTGAACTCGAGAATGTATGATTACGTTGTAGTCTTCTGAGTTGGAATAATCTCCATTGCCCTCTATTTATAGTGTGCAAAAGTGTCTGTTGGAATATGGTCGTTGTAATATGGTTGTTGGAAAGTGTCCGTTGTAATATGACCGTTGGAAAGTGTTCGTTGGAAGGTGAACCCCTTTTTCTTTGGTGAACCCAATTTAGCTTTGGTACACCAGGTTTTCATGTCAACTTTGGACTTTCCATCTTTGTGTAGCTCTTTCTTCACATTGATTCCAACTTGTTCAGCAGGTTATTTTCTTCTTGCACACTAAGTCTTCAATTCTTCTTTTGTAGCTTCTTCAGTTGGTGCATATTTTGATATAATTAATACTTGTTGATATTGTATTAATTAATTAAAATATTAGCATAGTACTTTGTCGCCTTTAGTTGTAATCATCGAAACTTAACTCAACAATCTCCCCCTTTTTTATAATTTCAAACCTTCTTGATATATCTTGTTGAAGAACGGTTGTTGGCGGAACAAAGTATTCTTTTCTTCAGGAACTGTAGAATAATCACGTTGTAGCTCCCCTTGAATATGTGATTCCTTTCACATAAGCTCCCCCTGAGTGTAAGCTCGATTCGTCTCCCTTGTTATTTGGATGCTTTGAGGAATCTTTGAACTTTATTTGAAATTTTTTGCACTGTGAAGGTGTAAACACAATTCAGTAGTATCATGAGAAATTTTCTATTTTTAAATTCAGTGTTATTTGTATACACGTGATATACCATGTATATTGTTCAAGTATTTGATCAAAAAATTCCCAAGTAACTGGTGGAGTCACAAACGGTCTCACTTAAAAACCAGTTTCTTTAGGCTCTTATCGTCTTGGTGACAGAATTTTTTTATGTACTCGAATTAATATACATACAAGATATATCCTCCCCCTTTATAATTATTAAAAACAACATAAGCATATTTAAAATAGATAAGGAAAAGGAAACTTAGCTGGATTGGAGCGGTATTATTACCTTAAGGTAAAAGAGAGTAGCTTCAGATCAACTTGGCCCAAATATTGAAGTGAGCTTACTCACGGATAGGATTTGTCATCCCAATTTTCAATCTCGATTCTGTAAATTGATTTTCACTTGATGGCTTAGTGAAAATATCTGCAATTTTCTCTTTGGTTGAGATGAACTCTAGAGTGATATCTCATTTTTGTGCATGATCTCTGATAAAAAGATGTTTGATGTTGATGTGTTTGGTCCTTGAATGCTGGATTGGATTATTTATCAGGTTGATAGCACTTGTAGTATCACATCTTATAGGAATGTGATCAAATTTCAGCCCATGGTCTTCTAGGTGCTGTTTCATCCATAGAATTTGTGCAACACGGCTACTTGCAGCTACATATACATAATTATCTTTTGTAGAGATGTATATTGGTTGCTTTCTTTTTTCTTGACCATGAAACAAGGGATTCTCCTAGAAATTGACAGGTTCCTGAAGTGCTTTTCCTTTCCAATTTACATACCGCATAATCAACATCACTATAACCTAAAAGATCAAAGCTTGTACCTTTCGGGACCAAATCCCAATTTCTTGAGTACCATTTAGATACTTAAGAATTCTATTAACTGCTTTTAAGTGGGATTCTTTTGGATTATCTTGAAAATGAGCACATAAGCAAACACTAAATTGAATATCGGGTCAGCTAGATGTCAAGTAGAGTAGAGAGCCAATCATACCTCGATATAACTTAACATCTACGCTTTTACCTTTTGTGTCTTCATCTAGACTTAAGGTTGTGCTCATAGAGGTTTTGGAAGAATTCCTCATTTCATATTTCTTAATGAGCTCCTTTGTATATTTAGACTGGTAAATGAATGTACCTTTCTTTCCTTGCTTAATTTGCATTATAAGAAAGAAGTTCAATTCACCCATCATGGACATTTCAAATTGCTTGCTCATTTCTTCAGAGAATTCCTTGCACAACAAATCGTTAGTAGAACCAAATATAATGTCATCAACATAAATTTGAACAAATAATATATGGTCCTCTAATCTTTTAATAAAGAGAGTTGTGTCTGCTTTTCTTCTAGTGAAACATTTAGAGAGTAAGAATGTACTTAACCTTTCATACCATGCCCTTGGTACTTGTTTGAGGCCTTATAAAGCTTTTGTGAGCTTGTATACATGATCCAGATGTTGACTATCTTCAAATCCCCGTGATTGTTTCACATAGACTTCTTCATTGATGTAGCCATTTAAGAATGCACTTTTCACGTCTATTTAATATAACTTTAAATCTTTATGGCATGCAAAAGAACATAGCATTCTTATAGCTTCCAGCCTTGCAACCGGTGCAAAATGTCTTATCATAGTCTATGTCTTCTTGTTGGTTGTAGCCTTGAGCAACCATTATAGCTTTGTTTCTTACCACATTTCCGGATTCATCCAACTAATTCCTAAATACCCATTTGGTTCCAATCACTGTGTGATTGTTAGGCTTAGGAACAAGCTCCCAAACATTATTTTGTTTGAATTGTTCCAACTCATTTTCCATAGAAAAACATCCAACTCTTCTAGTTTTCAGCTTCCTTGAAATTCTTTGGCTCAAGTTCGGATACAAAGGCAATGTTTTCGAAATATTCCTTTAATTGAGCTCTTGTCATTACCTTTTCACTTGGATTATCAATGATATCTTCTTTAGAATGATATCTATGATATCTGAACTCTTTGGGAAGATCATTGTGTTGACTTACTTGAACTTTCAATTGTTCAAAGTTATGCTCATTTTTGTCAATATCACTTTCTTATAGGTTCACGGGCTCTTCATTCGATGCAACCTACTGTGAATACTCGATTTTCCGGCTCCAAAAGCCAGTCAAAGTACAAAACGCAGCTCCGGTAAAAGTCTCCAGAAGCATGCCAACATACCACTCAAAACGTCCGCAACGGAACGAGGATCACAGAACTGACATCGGATTTATTTTCGGAGATCCGAAACTCCCGAAAATCGTGAAAAACGTGAAAAATTGCACTGAACGAGCTTCTCCCAGTCTGTGTCGGACCGGCGCCTTGATGCCAGCCGAGGCACCGGCGCCAGCACCAGCGCCATAGCGCCGGCGTCCGGGCGCCGATCGTGGCACCCCTGGCGCCAGTCCGGGCGCCCATTGCGGCTCCACAACGCTAGTCGTGGCGCCCCGGCGCCGGCCTTAGTGCCGGCGCCAGCGTCGCCGGCACCATCCGTGGCTCCCTGGCGCCAGCGACGGCGCCCTAGCGCCGGCGACGCGGCATTCACCCCCTTTTCAGCTCTTTTTCGACTATAAATAGTCCCCCTCTGCCTCAGTATTCCGGACCCCAGACTATTCGGAGCACTAGTCTTCTTCTTAATCTCTGAGTCCTTATTCGATCCTTTCGAAGCTTTCTGTCTGTCAATTTAATTTAAGAGTCTTTATTTTTGAATTGCATATCGAATTGCTGTCCGATTAAATTTAAACTTAAACTAAAATTTAATTGGAATAATCTGGATTTGAGGAGCAGTTCTAAAGCCAACAAGGTATACTCTTTTTCCCTTATATTGCATATCATTCATCTTCGGTCTAAAATGACCATTCTTCACTAAATCTACCTAAAACGGTCAATTAAGGGAACCTTAAATTGAACCTAGGTAACCAATAAATCAATCAATCGGCATAAAGCCCATCAACATGGAATTAAACCCTAAAATGAATTTAGGTACATCCAACAATTAATCAATTTTGACTTAAAGTCACTTTCACTCAAATTAAACCCTAAAATGAATTTAGGTACAAATCACATTGCATTTAGACTCAAAGTCTATAAA
>CAOJBJ010450179.1:0-12839 GCA_948291685.1 Euphorbia celastroides | reverse complement strand
AAATTGAAGAGGATGGTTGTTTTTTTTATAAATATATCTAGTGAGAGATCCCTATAGTTCCTTTTACATTTCAGTTTCAACAAAACTTCAGCGTATCGGTCGGCTTTAATCCCATTCGATCATATAGGTAATTTGTAACATCTGTACTTATCAACAATTCCATTAAATCTAGAGTAAATATTGTATTACATTTATCTTCTCTCATTTTATCTCCTTTTGAATATGAATTGGGAAATCCTTGTACATAATATCTTTAGAGTTTATAGTCAATACTTGATGCATATGATCTCTCAGTTTTGGGTTTGAAAGTTCTGGTTGGTAATATTGAAATGTTGCTTAAATCATGATGGTATCGAATCACGGGATTTAGATCTATGGCGTTATTTTTGAAGGAATTCATGGTGGAAAATCCAACCGCGACGGCGGAATTACCGGTTAAAATTTTCTAGAATTCAAGAACCGTGTTTCCTTGAGAACAATTCTTGGATATGATTAAGGTGAGAAGAAGGAAGATGAACTTACCTAGAGATTTAGATTTAAACAAATCTAAATAGGTTTTCAATTGTAAACCCTCTAATTTCTTGTGTGCGAACTCCTCTTGAACTAAGATCGTTGCTAGACAATTGGTGGAAGAAGAAGAGAAGAACTTGAGAAGAAGTGAAGAGACGGCTCCTCCTTACCCCATGGACGTGTTTCACGTTTTTTGACTTCCTATATGGAGAGCCTCCTTTCACTTCTATTTATAAGAAAATTCTAACTCTAATTTAATTAGGATTCTCATTCCTAAATTTAATTAGGATTCACCTTCCTAATTTAATTAAAATTATCATTCTTAATTAGGATTCACCTTCCTAATTTAATTAGGATTCTCCTTCTCAATTAGGATTCTGACTAAAATGCTAAAAGACCCAACAAGTTTTAATATTTAATAATTAAGTCTTTCAACTTAATTCCTTAAACAATTAATAACTTTTGACTTTTGTCAATTTAATCCCTAATTATTTATTATGAAAAATTAATTTAAGTTCCATATTTTAATTTAATTGACTAACTATAATTTAGTTAACAATTAAATAAATATGCTAACTTAACAATTAATTCACATAACAAATTTCTTCATCCTACTTGTAACATTACAAGTTCCTTAGTTCAGTAGTTCAATGCACACGATCTGTTGGGCCCGTCCATATGTTGGTTATGGGGATCCAGTCCATTAACTGTAAGTGGGTTCTAGCACACCATTACAGCTCCCAATTAGGATAGAAACATTATCTTCGTAAGATAATGTACCCCGGTAGTTGTCTTCAAATTATCCCTTACCATTAGACATCCATGTGATAAACAGAAGCATGGACATGTCACCCTCTATTATTGTTTAACACATTTCTTGATATAGAATGAAATAACCATTTCAAATAAGATTCCTACTTATTTGGGCCCCTAGTTCCTTTCACTCATCAAGTGGTCAGTGATTCTTTATTCGATTTGCTAGATCAAACGGTAATCCCTTCACTACCAATATCATCACTAAATGTGGTCATAGAATACAGTTCACAATACCCGTACTAGTAATCCCCAAGTCAGGGACCCGTTATGAATATGTTATGTCAGTGACATGTCACCATGTGACCTTGCTTTGTGGATCGGTCCAACCCCATGTTTCCAACACATGTAAGTATTGATGCATTATTTCACAAATAATCATCCAATACACGAGCCTATGGTCTTATTCATTCCCATGACTAAGACAGACCTGAGACTTTAGTTTATGACTTGGTGTCATCAGATACTCTAATCTAAACATATCACAAGATATATTTAAAAAAGATTAGTGCCTCTATTAATGTAACACAATTAATGTACATAATAAATATGATACATTATTGAGACCCGATATCTATGAACGAGGCACACCAACAATTTTTAACTTTAATGGTACTTTATATACATAACAACACACGAAGTAAACATTGGACGACTATATTATATATTTTTAATAACACTTGATATGTTAATACAAATATTTAATTGATGTCTCTTTTTATATAAATTTAAAATTTGGCTCGGGTTTTGGTCTATTTTGGTTTTCAAATTACGAACTAAAAATCAACTGAAAATATAAAATCTAAAATGTAAACATATGAATAGATTGGGTTTGATTCAATTTGGTACAATTTGGTTCAGTTTTTCAGTTTGACTCGTTTTTTAAGGTTCTTTGATCTCCCGATGGCTGTGATGCATTAGCCTAGTTTTTATGAACTTGTTAAGAGGGAGGGTTTTCGGTAACATAAAGTTGCATGCCTACGCAGCCAACAAAAAATGACGAGAACCAGAACTTTGGAAGTCCAATAGCATAATTTCAAATAAATAATGTCGAAATCAGTTGAAGAAAACAAGACTCCATTTTCACAGTTTCAATGAAAACAAAGAAAAACGGATTCTTCAAAGCAGACATTCTTCTCTACAAACTTTGGATCAATCTCCTCTTACATGTAATTATAACTTCTTTCCTCAGACTCTTTCCTTTTTCTTTTTTAACTCAAACCCTTTCTCTATGCTTTAAAATTGCCTAAACTTTTCCTTCCTTTCTGCTCAAAACATGGCACATAAAAACAATTATCGCCAAGAAACAGTAATCGACATCCCAAATCAAAAGCCAGTGAATTTCACCGGAGGACTCGAGTTCACTAATCTCACTTACACAGTCACTAAGAAGAAGAAAGTTGAGGGCAAATGGCTAAAGCAAGAAGTTGACTTGTTGCATATGATTACTGGCTATGCACCCAAAGGTTGCATCACCGCAGTTATGGGGCCCAGTGGCGCCGGAAAATCCACCTTTTTGGATGGGTTGGCGGGCCGAATAGCCAGTGGAAGTCTTAAGGGTCGGGTCTCTTTTGATGGCACTGAAATGAACCCGAGCTTGATTAAGAGGACTTCGGCTTATATTATGCAGGAAGACCGGCTTTTTCCTATGCTTACTGTCTATGAGACTTTGATGTTTGCTGCTGATTTTCGCCTCGGCCCGATTTCTAATATGGACAAGAAGCAGAGGGTTGAGAAGCTCATTGAGCAGCTCGGGCTATCGGTATGTAAATCAATTTCTATCGAACTTTTTTGCAAAACACGTATTGTGACATTTTTAATACTTTTGGTTGGAAAATGTCTTGTTACAAAATTCAGCAACATGCCTCTTTTTTTTTTATCTAGTGAATTTTAAAGTAATAGAGTTTTGATGTTATCAAGACTGTCATAGACTTAAAAATAAAATGATTTATTGATATAAATTAAAAATGTAACCTTTTTTTAATTTATATTGTAGTCATCGAGAAATACGTACATAGGCGATGAAGGGACACGAGGAGTTTCAGGTGGTGAGAGAAGAAGGGTGTCAATAGGTGTTGACATAATCCATGGACCAACGTTACTCTTTCTCGATGAACCAACTTCGGGTCTAGACTCCACGAGTGCTCATAGTGTAATTGAAAAGGTTCATGACATCGCCAGGTCAGGGAGCACGGTGATTCTCACAATTCACCAACCTTCATCGAGAATCCAGTTGCTTCTCGATCATCTCATAGTTCTAGCTCGTGGACAACTCATGTTTCAAGGATCTCCAAAGGACGTGACTCTCCACTTAAACCGAATGGGGAGAAAAGTACCGAAAGGAGAAAATTCGATCGAGCATCTAATCGATGTTATACAAGAATATGATCAATCTGAACATGGAGTGGAGGCTATAGCTGAGTTTGCACGTACAGGTATGAAACCTCCTAAGCTATCTGATGAATTGTTGTCAGCGATATCCATGGTTAATGCCACTCCTCAACCATCACGAAAAAAGCGACATAACAAAGAGTCAAATAACAGAAAAACAGGAGGGAAGCGGCTACCATTACAAGCAAGTCTACAAGAGCCCGTTGACTTTGACCATAGTCTGAGGAGCCCTAACTGGAGCGGTAGTCATGTCGGAGTGGTGCAAACACTAAGGTTCACACCTTCTCGCCAAAGGAATGACCGAAAATCTCAAAACACTATCAGGTGAGATTTTTTTTTCCAAAAAAAGTTATTTATTTAGATATTGTAATTATACTGGCCACTCGAGTGTGACACATATTCTAAATTTATTCTTATTATCGCAGTTCATCCCCGCGGTGGTACTACAAATCCTCAAGTGAAATGCTACCCGACACACCAACGCCTCATAGCAGCGACTACACGGTAAATGAAAACGACTACCTTACCCCAAAAGTCATCTCAAACAAAATGGCATATCATTTGGGTCCTAAATTCTCCAATTCCTTCATCTCCGAGACATGGATTCTCATGCGTCGAAACTTCAAAAACATTGGTCGAACACCCGAGCTCTTCCTCTCGAGGCTCATGGTCCTAACCATAATGGGGTTCATGATGGCCACCATGTTCAAAAACCCTAAAGACGACTCGGACCAAGGCATCACTCAGCTCCTCAGCTTCTTCATCTTCACCGTTTGCCTCTTCTTCTTCTCCTCGAATGACGCGGTCCCCGCCTTTATTCAAGAACGTTTCATTTTCGTTCGGGAAACCTCCCATAACGCCTACCGAGCATCATCTTACACTATAGCCGGCCTTATAACATATCTCCCTTTTCTCTTACTTCAATCGGCGGTCTATGCTGGCATCGTTTGGTTTGCCCTAAAACTCCGGGGCCCATTCTACTACTTCTTGCTAGTCCTCTATGTGTCGCTTCTTTCAACAAATTCTTTCGTGGTGTTCGTGAGTTCGGTTGTGCCAAATTACATACTTGGTTATGCGGCGGTCATTGCATTTACGGCTTTGTTTTTCTTGTTTTGCGGGTATTTCTTGAACAGCCATGATATTCCGAAGTACTGGAAATGGATGAACACGATTTCAACAATGACTTACCCATATGAGGGGCTATTGATGAACGAGTTTCAGACATCACATGTGTTTACTCATGTTCAAACTCCAAACGGGAGGTTGCCTGTTAATGGTACTATGATTTTGCAGTCTCTGAAGATTAGTACAAAGGAGTGGGACAAATGGGAGAGTGTCATCATTATGTTGGGTTGGGCTGTTCTTTATAGGGTTTTGTTCTATGTTGTTCTTCGATTTTTCTCTAAGAATCAGAGATCTTAGAACAAGTTATTTGAGTCTTGATCAAGGTGGACAACTGGTATTAATGTTATTGATTAGTTTCATTTGAATCTTTTGTGAAAGTTAATGGTGATTGTTATTGGTATACAAGTATTATTGGAAGTTATTTCTTTCGATTCAATTCATAACCCAAAAGTTTAAACTGATCATATGTAAGATTCAATCATATATCTTGGATTTGAATTTTCTACAGTTGAAAATTAATTGTAGAGAGAAGATCAAGTCATCTAAACCATTAATTTGAAAACGTATGAATGAGATTTAATGGGCACTAAATTAATAAAAGAATTTTAAATGAATGTGTTCCTCTCTCTTACTTTACCCTACAATTACTGCATATAATCCATTTGTTGCATGACTCTCCTTCATGGACTCGAGACCTTGAAGGCTAAGTACTAGTTGCACCATACAATATCGTGGAAACATTAGACCGAAGTTTATATTTATAGGTAAGACTCACTCATGTATATCATATGGCACAAACTAATTAACTTAAATACCATTTCTACACGACTTTTGATTATCCATTTCCGACTTTTGCAATGGTAATGTATATACGGCTTGTTTAATCCAGATCTAAGACTTGCAACATAGATATTTACATATGTTCTTTAAATTTTGTCGTTACGGTTTTTTTAGGGCCAACATGCATCAATGATATAACAAAAATTATAGTTTAATATTGTTGTCAATTTTTTGAACTAAACATAGATGGGACTCCATGAAAATGATAAATTTGAAATAGCTGTGTTATAAGAGGAACAACTCATCAATATTAATAAAATATTCTGGCGTTGATATCTAAACTAGGACAAATTTGGAACTTCTTGTTCCATACATATCTTAATTATTCACAATAATGAATAAAAATTACAAAAGGATAACAACTTTACATAGTTTCTTTAAAAACAACATTGCGAGTTTAATTCATTAGAGGGGAATGGTTCAGTTTGGAGCCTCACAACTCACAGAACATATATGTGCGCGCACGTTACAGGGCAGAAATGGTGCCAAAATGCCTTTTTCTTCCCATTTCTCATTAGAGATGTCAAACTGTTCAGGTTCCGTGTAGTTTATGTAATCTCCACTCCGCACCCAATAATTTCAGTTGGGTTTTGGAGAATCTCCGTTCTAATCCTAAATATGATATTTTTTGGCTGTGAATTATTCGTCCTATTTTCCTATTATAAGCAATATTCAACTCAAATTATAATTTCAAAAATTAAAATTACATATTTGATATTGAACCCTATACTAAAATCGTAAAATGAAAAATTAATAAAAAAATTAGCATAAAAATTCACCATGCAACAAACACTATAATTTCACCGGTCTTCGTAAAATTATATCATAATATAATATATGTCTATAAAAAATTGTTAAGTCTACATATTTTTGAGGATATCATGGTTTTCCCGCAGGTTTTTATCTTGGGGCAATGCAGGGATCTCCACGGTTCAGATATGCTCCACCCACAGCTGCCCGTAAAAGTCTATTGGTAAGGAACTTACCCCAGGCTTGATCTCCACGGTTTTTCGGATAATTCCCACCTAATTGACATCCCTATTTCTCATAATTTAAGTGATTTTCTTCTCAATCCGCAATACGATGGAAAAAATTTAATCAAAATCTTGGAGGATTTCCATTCTGAGTCCAAAACTCTAATCCTTCTCTGAAATCAAATTATAATACTTTTCTAGTATCATTTTGTTCACTAGTGCAGTAGTATTAAAGAAAACAAAAAGTGTTATTAGCTTATAATAGGTTATAAGAGAGCCGAGCTATAGTTCTTAAACCTAATAAAAGCCCATTTAATGGGAAACTAATTCTAAAATTCATCAATATTATTTACCAAAATCCGTCTTTTAATTATACATGAAGTGGTATTGTAGGTCATAGAGGGGAAATAGCTTATGCCTATAATATACTATGTTTTATAAATGGGCAGATTATAAAAAACAGGATTTTCACCCCAATCTAAGACTCATACATGAAAGATTCTAAATATACAGGTCTTTTTCTTCACTTATACAAGATTCACAAAAACAACACTGGATCTAAGATTCAGGTGTTACCGGCTTAGGCGACAGTTCATCGAGTTCCGGCGAAGGCACGGTGAGCCCACCACCGGATCCGGCCGTTTCCGGCGTCCACGAGCCCGGATCTGGCCGTTTCCGGCATCCCAGAGCCCGGATGCAGCCGTTTTCGGCGTCCCCGAGCTCCGATCCGGCCGTTTCCGGCGTCCCCGAGTCCCGATTCGGTCGTTTCCGACATCCTCGAGCCCACCCGCCGCCGCCAAATCTTGCCGTTCAACCATCCCTCGCCGCCGCCGCCAGATCTCGTCGTTCAATCATCCCCCGCCGCCGGATCTCGCCATTCAACCATCCCCAGCCGCCAGATCTCGCCGTTCAACCATCCCCGGCCGCCTGATCTCGCTCTTCAACCACCCTCACCGCAGATCTTGCCATCCGAGCTCACCTCCGCCGCCAGATACCGCTATTTCAGCCGCCGTCGAGCCCCTCCGTCAGATCCCCCGTCCGAGCTCGCCTTCTTGTCGCCCGAGTCACACCGTTGCCGGAAAACGGTGAGTCAAAAGACAGAGAGAGAAAGATAGAGAGATAGAGAAGACAAAAATCTCGTATAAGGATAAAAAATCGCGTATGGTAATGTTTAAATGCTGTTGCTTGTAAAACAAATAAAGGATGTTGATTTTCCAGTTATAATTTCCATTATATATTGTAAGCTGCATTATTTTAAATTTTAAGCAAAAATAGCCTCGTCATATGGCTGCCTGAAGACGATTGGTTGCATTCCCACAAAGAATCTTTAAATAAGTTTCTATTTTTTCAGTTTTCTAATATTTTGACCCAAAAGTCTTTTTAATTTAACTTACATCTTAAGTATAAGATTATTAGTATTGTTTTGCATGGGGTTTTACTACATTGACTCAAAAAGCCCTAAACACTTACTCATTATGAAGAATCTACCTTCACAATATTATTATAAAAATACTTTTTTATGAAGAAAATGTTATTTCATAAATTTTAAATTCAAGACTATTTTGTTTTGATTAAAGTTTCACATTTCAAAATGCAATTTAAGTATGTGTATTCTTGTGCTAAATCTTCATAGAGCAGCAATTTACTTTTGCTAAAGTCGTACATACACAAAGATTGGACAGGGTAACTAGAGATTAAATTTTATCTCTTGTAAAAATCTTACTTAAAATAATTTTAGTTATTGAGTTTACTTTTTACGTAAAAATGTGTAAATTCACTCCAAAGTTAATTGGCAAATAATAACCTTTTTATTATATATTACATTTAGTCATTGTTTAGCAATTTTATATAAAATAATTAATGGTTAATGATGTTACATTATAACTATAAAATACTGTAACAGAACTATAAGTAAGTAAACATGGAATTCAAAGTTAAGAAAGTGAATATTGATTACTATGGTTACAAGTATATGTTGATTTTGATTGATATTGTTCAGCTTTAAAACAACTTCTTTCCTTCATCTTCTACTCGAGCATTTGCGTTATCTTTTGGTACAATATTGTTCGTTCCCCAATTTATTTGAGTTGGTATTGAAGGGAGAAGGAAGGTAATCAGATTCCACTGATTGGATCAAACAGAATTCTGATTTTATGGGAAATGGACAGAAATCAATTCAGTTCATTTACTGTCATTTCCTATGTAATAAATCCCACACAAATGCTGAAATTCGAAAGAAAAGGTCTAACCTTTCGAAAATTTTTCCATAATTTTTTATTTATTAAGGATATCTTTTTCTGTTTGTAAAACGAAAAACTAATAAAGGTATGTATGTAACTTGACAATTATTTTACTCTAAAAATCTTGTCCTTCCTTACAAATACAATTTTATTTAATTGCTTACGATTCTATAAATTTTTTTTCTTTAATTTAAAATTCATTCATTTATTTTCTTTTCTTCTATAATTTCACGGTCACCGTCCCATGTTTCCCAGCAAACCCTGAAGTTCATTTACATTTTCTGTTTATGATTAATTTTGTACTTCGGAGATTCTTATTTGTACTTGACAGTTGGAATCTCTTTCTTGAAAATCTGTTTTTATTATTAACAAAAACTAAAAAAATCTGTTTTTATTAGTTTATTTGTGGCGTGAGGTATTTGGGATTGGGTCTTCCCTTTCTGTTTTCCCTCATTGCTCTCATTTCTTTAAAAAAGAAATATCAACATAACTAAAGAATAACTGTAGAAAGCATTTAAACTGAATTTCCATGATGTTTCCACCCCTGGAAACAGACAAGAAGAGAAACGAAAATAAAAGGATGCTCCGACCTACCCCTAATTTAATTGATTATCCCATCATTAGACCCACAATTTTACTTAATTATATACTAAGAATCCAGTCAATAATACCAATCAAATCATTAACCCAAATTAACATTATTCTAATACAACTTCCCTCTAATCATAATCATCAACAACAACAACCATAGCTTCTTCCTTGTACATTTGAAGTCAAACACATCTCAAACGTTTTCGATACGGTCTCCCTGCTGCAACTTGAAGCTAATTGTTTTTTAGTTATGTTTCTTACATGTTGTTCAATGTTCATATAGTGCAAGTAGTAACAACTAATTTGAACTTTGTATAAAGGTAACGGTTGTGTTGACTCATACAGTAAGGAAAAAGACATTGTTAAGGTGAAGCAAACATAGATCAAAACCTGGAAAACCGATCGGTTTGATTATGATTTTCGAGACCCGATGGGGCGAGCTCCGTTCAAAATGAGGAGATGATGGGACTGCATAACTGGATTGTCAGACTTGTCAGATGTTCTCTGGTTTGCCTTTTCATACTTGTTCAATCAACGATTGCTCAACAAGGTCAGTACTAATAATATATACTTGTAACTCTTAGAAGCATAACAACAGATCAATTGAATTCCTGACGAGTTCTAGGAATCCCAAATTTTGGAGGAATTCAATTCAAATACAATACATTCATGCAGCAAATGTACAAGTTTATGCACTAAATCAATTGAATTCCTTCGAGAATGTTGGTTCCATTTTCCAAACACATCCTTAATACAACTTCATAGATCAAACTTGGTATGATCATGCGTGATCTTGCAAAAAAACTAATCCTGGAATCCGGATCTTCATAAAAGCACAGAAATTGCTTAAAACCATAAACCTGATAATCAGCAATCTTTACTCCACCTAAAGCTTCGGTCAACTGCTAATTTTACAAAGAAAATTCTTAACCAATCATCTTTGCAAGATGGCCAGGAAATAAGAATTACAATATTTTAAGAGTTTCTTACATAATCTTAAACTTACTGGATAGAATGGTACGCTGTTGCTGTGATCTGGAGATTTTGAGATTGCTGTCGTAGTCCTTACCAGCTCATGCAGTGTTTATTGCTTGTACTGAGCTTGAAATTTGTCTACTTTGACCAGGTTTCTTAAGCATCAGATGCTGTGATACTTCGAATTATACAGACAACAACAACATAAGTTGGATACAAGATTATGGATGGTTCCCAGATCACAGGAGTTGCAGAAAAATAATCAAGGCAGGACAAAGTGATAGAGACTACAGCAGAGCTCGGGTTTTCAATATTGATTCAGGGAAAAGATGCTACAAGTTGCCAACAAACAAGGGCGAAGATTATCTGATAAGGGGCACATTCCTCAATGTAGATCCAAAGGCATCTAAAGACTCTTAACTTTGACATCTTAATTGGTGTTACAAAAATTAGCCGAGTGAACTCATCTGAGGATTCAACAGCGGAAGCCATATTCAGAGCAACTACTCGTTCTATAGACTTCTGCTTAGTGCAAGATAAGGGAGAGCCACATATTTCACAGCTTGAACTCAGGAAAATAGAAGATTCTAAGTATCTAAAGGGTAATGCTTCCAATATTCTGAAGTTGATTGCCAGAATTGATGCAGGAAATGCAGGAGACGATATCAGGTACGTTTTTTGCACTTCTTCAAATAGAATCAACACTTAAACATAGAGCTATTGAAGCAAACAACCTAAGATCCGAGCCTGCCAATTTCAGGTACCCCGAGGACAAATTTGACAGAATTTGGAAAAATCCAGCCCTAAAGACGGTTTCGATATCAACTGGTCCGACAATAGCTGAGTTTAGCACAGCCGTTGATAAAGTTGAAACATTGGTGCCTCTTAAAGTTCTCCAAACAGCACTAACGCATACAGACAGACTGGAGATTGTACACAAAGACCTTGATCTAACAGAGTCCAACTATACTGTATTCCTCTACTTCCTTGAGCTCAATTCCTCAGTAAGACCAGGACAAAGAGTGTTCAGCATATCTGTTAATAACGAGATTAAACAAGAGAAATTTGACATATTAGCCAATGAATCAAACTATAAAGAAGTTTCCCTGACTGTCACTGCAAAAGGGGATCTGAATCTGACTTTAGCAAAAGCTGATGGGTCCGACTTTGGACCGATGTTAAATGCTTATGAGATCCTGCAGGTGCATGAACAAGTCCAGGGACGGTAAGTTCATTTCTGTGTCTCACATTAGTTGATATATAACACACTACAGCTAGTGTGGATTAAATAAGGCTTGAGGTATATCAGTGGATGCAGTATATAAGGTGAGAAATGAGCTGCTTCAGAATAACAAAGACAATGAAGTGCTGCAGAGCTGGTCAGGAGATTTTCATCTTCTTGGAAAGGTCTGACATGCCAAAACATGAACGGGTTCCAAGCAATCACTGGGCTGTAAGTTCTTCTCTTCCCAAATATGTCATAGTGCTAACTTAGGCTCTTCACCTGTGAAAGGAAATATTCTGATCTAAAGTGACTTGCAGGGACATTTCTTCGAGTCGATTTCATGGGCCTCTTCCTGCTAGTATCACTAATCTCACCTACCTTCTGCATTTGTCAAGCTATTTATAGTATAGGTTTCTTTCTTGGAGGTAAGCCTTATATATGCTTTCTTGTTATTTATGTAGGAATGTGAGCCATAACAACTTTATCAACATGATACCCGAGTTTCCATTATCCTCGAAGTTAAAATCAGTGTAATTCTCCAATTTCATACTTCACAACTGTAAGATGTCGAATGGCATGAAATTCCCTAATGCTTTACATTGAACAACAGGGATTTGAGCCACAATCATCTCACAAATTCATTGATCTCACTCCCATATTTGACGACCTTGTAAGTTTTGAATTTTAGTATTTCCTTATATGGTCTGAAAGACTGCAGCCATGTGATGAAGCAATGTTGAATGTTTATCTCTTTCCAGAAACTTCCGCTGCAATCCTCATTTCATCAACAAACTTCCTTCCAGTTTTAACAGTTCAAGACTTGCTACAGAGTATGAATCAATAGCTAGACCTAAAATTGAGAAGGATTCCAGAGTTAAATGTCTCACTCTGTTTATAAAATTTCAGCTGCGGGGCATGCAAAACAGAGAAACGAAAAATTCAAGGAATTTTCATAGGCAGTATAGCATGTGGATCCTCATTCTTGGCAATTGTACTAGCTTTCATTTGCATCTATAGAGAAAAGTTGAAGGCTTTAGGAAAATTGAACAGAACAGGCCATGCAATGACAAAAAGTGAGTACCTTCATCTCTAAAGTGATTTCAGTGTCTATGAACTTTGGAATTTCCAAACAAAATGGCTCACTTTTCACATCTG
>CAOJBJ010449840.1:0-11702 GCA_948291685.1 Euphorbia celastroides | reverse complement strand
GACCTTTACTAAGGTTCTAGTTGGGCTCCATGGAGTTATCTGCAAATTGATTTAGAAGTAAGTGCATCTGTGAAATGACTGGTGTGGGTCATTTTGATGATAAATTGAAGGAGAACAGTTAAGGTGGTATGAACATGTGCTGCAGAAACCTATGAATGTTCTATATAGGAAGTAGGAGAACTTGATGAATAGTAATACTAGAGGAAGAGATAGACCGAAGATTGCATGGAATTAAACCATTTTAGAGATGTTTTTATTTGTCATTGGTGAACATAATGACATTGGGTAGA
The DNA here is from genome assembly GCA_948291685.1 of Euphorbia celastroides. Lineage (NCBI taxonomy): Eukaryota > Viridiplantae > Streptophyta > Magnoliopsida > Malpighiales > Euphorbiaceae > Euphorbia > Euphorbia celastroides. Next base: position 11,412 of record CAOJBJ010449840.1, on the reverse strand, counting down.
GCTTGATGACATTATGGGATCCGTATATTTGACTTAACATAGTGTAAGATCATGGCTTGGCGGTGCTGTTTGTTGTTGTTATCTAATTTTTTCAAAAGCCGCCTTGTTTATTTCCATTGATTGTTCTGATGATTATGTGTTGTATCTTTATGAGTGAAATTGACAGAAGTCTATGCTTCTTTTTTTCTAAACTTGCAATAACTATCAATTGAAGGTCTGTAGTGTTTCATTGACATTTTACTACCTAATCAACAGATAAGTAGATACTTCTCTGATCCCCAGTACTATTTCCAAGTGAATAACCAGTACGTGAGAAACAAGTTGAAGGTTGTTTTGCTCCCATTCTTGCACAGGGTAAGCCTTACTACCATGACTAGTTCTGTTTCTCTGCATTTTCTTTCTTTGATTGATTTTCGCTCTTATTGTTTTTCCTAAAGGGACACTGGACTCGAATGACAGAACCAGTAGGTGGCAGGCTATCCTACAAGCCCCCTATATACGATATAAATGCTCCAGATTTGTACCTTCCCGTTATGGCATTTGGCACATATGTTATACTTGCAGGATTGACATTGGGACTTAATGGAAAGTAGGTTCATTATATATAATGCAATCGTTCAATTTGTTTCTTAAATTTTTAAATCTCTCTGGTTCATCATGGACCTTTGTTTATTTGATGCAGATTTAGCCCGGAGGCCCTCAATTGGCTGTTTGCAAAGGGATTGCTGGGCTGGTTTATGCAAGCTGCATTACTCAAAGTAACCCTTCTTTCATTGGGAAGTGGAGAGGCACCTTTGCTAGACATTGTGGCATATTCGGGTTACACATTCATAGGGATGTGTATAGCTGTACTTGGAAAGCTCTTATTCAAATATTCATACTACTTTTTGATTCCGGGGGCCTGCCTTTGCATGGGAATTTTCTTGGTGAAGACGATGAAGCGAGTGCTTTTAGCAGAGGTGAGGACTTATGATTCAAGCAAGCATCATTATTTCTTGCTATCTATCGCTTTAGCTCAGTTCCCGCTGTTCTTGTGGCTTGGGAACATTACCATTAATTGGATTTTCTGAACTATATTGCTTCATGTGTAGTTAGAAAAGAAACAACTGTGTTCATATAATGATGTTTCTGTTTCTGTTCATATTTTCCACTTGAGGATTTTGAAAGATGTGACTTTTTTTGGGAAGTAGATATTGGTCAGTGTTTCTGCTTTTGTCCATACTTACCACTTGTGGGGCTGTTTCGAGTGAATTGTTTCATGTTCTTTTGCGTACACTATACTTGAATTTGCGCTGTTGAGCGAAAAACACGAATTGATCGAACAATTCAAAATTCTGCTGTGAAGTTTGCAGAGGTTTCCCTATTGTAGTCCAAAAAAGGGCTTACCTATAGAGAGGTAATCGAACTTCCAAGCACTACGCTATATAAACATCCCTTAATCCTATGTAACTTAGCATATCACATGTTGCAAATGTTATACTTAAACCGAATTAAATTCAATGAAATTACTTCAAGAATGATAGTGTCGAAAACATCTTAAGTTCAATTTAAGTTATAGAGGTGTCAAGGACAAAAAAGCTTACTGATACTCAATGTCATAAAAAGATGATATGCAAATAGTAGTACAGAAAGAAAAGTCGAACGTCCTCCTAATTTCGATATCTGACTTTCAGAAATTTAATCCAACAAGTAATTGCATTATTCTCAAACTTTCATTCTATAAATGTTATTGACGTGCATCGGTGCATGTGTACATTAAAGTTGAGAATGCTTGAACGTAAGCTTAAAAGTGCAGGCCTAATCTTTACTTTGGCATCATTAAGTTGATTCGACTTGGAACTACCCCTTGAAACCAGACCTAGCCTGCTTAGGCTATATGATTTGACCCGGAGCTGATTATAGTAGGGTAAGGCCAGAGCCAAACCTTGCAGTAGGAAGGTGATTGTTGTTAGTATTTTAGTGTAATTGAATTAACTAGTCGATTAATGCGTCTGTAATATTTTAACAAGAACTAATTGAAGGGAGTGCGGAGTGCATCCTTATTCGAAAAAGTATTGCGGGAGGTCCGAGAGTAGGGCCTTTGAAAGTTGGGTTCCAAGGATGATAGCCCCTTGTAGGGTCCAGGGGAGCGCCCTTGGCGGGCCCGGGCACAGTGGCCCCAGCCATGGTTGAGTTGCTGGGACAAGCTCAAACAAGAATGTTTCCAAGTACTTGGATTCTTTGAAAGTTTCATCAAGAAAGATTTGTGAAGAAATGTGGTTTTAAACAGAATGTTTTTCAACATTAAGTCACGATACTAGTTTGAATTTTAGAAATTTCTTGAGAAGTTATATCTTATGGATATGCTTGAAACCCGAAAAGACATGTCTTTTTTGACATGTCCATACCCGAAGAGTCGCAACTCTTGGTGATTTGGCTATGAATAGCCATCAGTTTTGTGCATAGAGATAAGGAGACGAGATTTTCTGGTTCCTGCCTTCTTGGTTTCATAACACTCAAACATTCTTCAATTTTTCTGATTTTATTCCGTTGAACTTTTGAATTCGAACCCGAAAAAGGTTTCAATCAGAAAGCAGTTCGTGACTTCAGAAATATCCAAGAAATCCTCTCCCATTTTTCAACATTTGCTGCTGGGATGAGTTCAAACTGAACTTTCTAAGATGTACATGCCATTTAAAGTTTCATCTGTGGGGATAAATTCCATTAGATGGGGACAAAAAGTTGCAAAGAAAGCAATTAATGCATGGAAAACACGTGAAAGTCAAGCCAGTAGGTCTGGTTCCTACATTAAATAGTTTCAAGGCTAGATCGTCCCCCGATTTATGTTGGAACGGGAAGAAAGCGTTCGAACGAGAGTCCTTTTTTCATGAAGTGGGCATCAGACCTTATGGTTATTTGCACACTATGCACCCAAAACCCACCAACTCATTACGAAAAATGATCGTCGAAGATGGAGAATTATGAAGAAGAAGAAGAAGAACAACAACAACAACAAATAAAAATATAAAATAAGTAAAATGGTCATTGTATCATGAAATAAGTACACAAAACAATTAAAGAGTAATAGGCATTATACCAAATAAAAAGTATAGAAAATAGCTAACCAAGAAAAATGAATGTTATATTGGTAAACAAAGAATGAAGTTATGATATTTGAGGTGTACTACTTTTTTTTTGAATAATTGATAAATCTTTGAAGAGGTTGGGTTTCAAACCCAAGACCACCCACCAACACATTGAAAGGTGTATCACTTGAACATAGGTCAATTGGTAGGTGTACTACCATTTATATCTTATTTTCTATAATTGAATTGTAATTTACAACATACCATAAGGTATAAAGGTCATTAAACAATATTTGAGGTATAAAATTCCTTATACCAGACTCAAACCTATTAAACAATATCATACCAAGGCTCAAACTCTTTTAACCACCAAATTCAACAATCAAAATGAGGTAAAGGGTATTTTACCAGTTTTAAACTCGTTTTTAACATCAAAATCTTAAACAAAAAAAAAAAAGAAATGAGTTAAGAATAGTTTATACATGTTGATATTCTAAATTTTACATACATCTTTCGTTTTCAATTTTTTGAAAACCACACGAATAAAGTTTTTAAGCCTTGGGAGATTATTTTCTCGATTTATGGCAATGAAAAATGATTTTAATTTCAACTTTGAAAGAAAAAATGAGAAGGAGTTGGATAATGATTGCACAAGAATTCAAAAGATTCTAAAATTCTTATTTTAATTTTGTTGAAAGAAGAAAAAGAACCATAAGAAGAAGATGGAAGAATATTGAAGAAGAGACAGAAGAAGATCGAAGACTAGTGAACCATTGAAAAGTTGGCTGTCTTACACCCACAATAAGAAAAAAACAATGTTGTCATGTTTTGTATTAACAGTATTTAGTTCATTTCACAAAATAAACTATCCATATCAACTTAATTTATTTACGTTATTCTTTCAATTAAAATTAATGGATCTGATCTGAACTGAATTTAACTTAACTTAACTGAATCAAATTAAAAGTGAAGAGAACATGATCTAAACATGGCTCGGCCACCCTACCTTCTGATAGAAATATTCAAACTAGCTTTAATAGACTTCACACTCGAAGCATCGAGATGATACATTGAACCAAAACGCAATATTTTATTATAGTCAAATAAGGCAGATTAACCCTCCCACATAACTAAAAATATAATCATGCATCCTCAGCAATGTCTAAGTTCAGCCAAGATCCGGCACAGTGAAGAAATCATCATCATCTGAAAACTCAATCCTCGGCTTCTTATTTAAAATTCCCAATTTGTTGGATCTGTAGTTGTAAGAGCTAACATTCACTGTTGCTGGAACACTCAGTTGAGGCACTTCAGCTTCATCATTGAACAATCCCATATCTGCTATCCATTGGAACTCTCCCAGTTCTAGATGCTCCTTTTGCTGCAGCATAACATTTCAGTTAAACAGACACAGAGGATTGTCCTTTTATATGAAAATAATGAATCAAAAAGATCGTTACCTTGTCATTGGTTGTTTCGAAATCTGAAAATTGGAGAAAGTCGGACCAAGGAGAGGTGATGCTGGGTGGCTGCTGCACTGGCAATTTTGGAGGAGTTGGTTGAGCAGTTGGCTTGGGTGGCTCGACAAAGGTGTTTGGAGTGTCTTTGCTGCAGCTTGAACCAAGAGCCACTCTGATTCCGGTGGCTATAAACCGCTGGTGGTTAGCTGAGAGGCTGCCGGCTGAGTGGATTGGCTCGTCACAGTCCTGGCAAAATAGGGCTCTGTCTTCTACACAAAATATGAATGCTGGTTTCTCCTGTTAACATATGCCAGACAAAGAGTGAACTTCCTATTGCAAGAATCTCATGGATACAGCAGTCATTGATTAACCCATTTCTATAAAGTTTACACCTTTGCAATTTGTCTGTACATCCAAAAACATGTTTTCCAGGGTAAAACTTCAAAGTATGAACACAAAGTAGTGAACATTGAAAATTATATATAATCTCACAGATTTCAACAAACAAAGAATAGGAACCTGCAACAGATCACAAATAAACTCGAATCGGGTATTCAAAGACTAATTAGAAACCTAAAGACATGCAACTGGCAAAACAAAGTGAACAAATTTCTAAGGAAAAAGCAAGGACAATGTCAAACCAATGAGTTATACCCATACAAATTGAATGGAAATTGGGGAAAATTAGCATACTTGGCAGAGCACAAATAGAACCAGATTAGTGAAAATTTCGCATAGAGATAGAAATTGAGGAAAAATGAACACACCTGGCAGATGTCACAAGGAGGCAACTTGTTAGAGAGACACTGAAGAAGGAGCCTTTGGTGTTTGCTAGCGAGTTTATTAGCAGCATGAACTTCAATGTCACACTTAGCACACAGAGCCGCTTCATCTGCACAGCATATCACAGTAGCTGGAGCCTTTTCACATACATCACACTGTATCTTCATTTTCCTTTTATCACACAGATCTCCCCCTCTATATTCCTTTTTCCCCAACACCCTCTTCTTCTTTCCCCAATTACACCAGAAAGATCAAAACTTTAGCAAAAGGCCTAAGATCAAAAGAATAAAATCTCTAGGAACGAGAGAGAAAATGTGACGATGGAGAATGAATGTGGAGAAAGGGAAGGAGATAAGGGCTGAATCAGAACCAAGAATTTGGGAGGAGACAGCTAACCTCAGTGGGGCCCTCTTAATCAAATGAGTGGCTGTGGTAGCTGCTCCTTTATTTTCTACACTAATTCATAATTAATTTATTGCAAGGAGGCTGATATTAATATTAAATTCCTCTATTTGAGTAAAGAAATATATCACTGATACTCCCAGATCCATTTGTCTGGCTACCGAGATTCATCCAAAACTTAATCCGAATATATTGAGTCCATACCCTTTATGACGCTTCGATAACCGATTCAGTTTTTTTTTTTTTCTATTGAAGTTAAACTCTTCAGTAAAAAACATAGGTTATTGTAAATTTCTTCAAAGAAACATCCACTCAGCTTCAAAATGGATTTGCTGCAACTTGTGGCTATAACAACAATATGACCTTTTCTTGAACTATGAAAGCAACAATATACCTTTTTGACTATTTCTTCGTAGTGACATTTTCTGACCTTCAATAACTGCTCTTATTACTCTAGTAGACTCTTTTGATTTTTTTTTAATAATTATTAAATCTTTGAAGAGACTGGTTATCGAACCCACGGTTTCCCACCAACACATTGTAAGGTGTACGATTTGATTAAAGATTAATTGATAGACCCTTTTGATTTCATTTTCAATGTCTTGCTCAATCTCCTAAAATGTAATTTGCTAAATAATTTTGTTTTCCTAGGTATAGAAGATAAAAGAGAAATGTTAAATAAGGTCATGTTCTTTTAGGCTGAATTGAAACTTAACTGAAATTTAATGATAGCAGAATGAAACTCATTGATCTAAAATTTAATGTAAATTTGATGAAACTTATTGTAATTTAATAAAATTAAAATTTATATTCAAATGATTGGAAATTTAATAAGCTTTATTCTTAATAAAAATTATTGAAATCAAATGATTTAAATACAAATTATTTAAAATTTAATGAAAAATTAATGAATCTGAATTAAATCTTAATGAGTCTGAACTGAACTGAACTTAACTAAATGAAAAAAAATTGAAAAAATACAGGACCTCCAATCAACTTATAAAAGATACGAGTCGAGGTCAACTGTACCTCTATAAAATAAAGAAACTTATACCAAATACCTTACTTAAATAATTTATTCATGTTTATTTAATTTAAAAAATTATAACTTTTCCTCATTATTTTCTTAAAAACACTTCTCAACTTTTACACTCACACTGTCACACACTTCTAAAAAATTCCATATCTTTGATGCCTTTAAAAAAATTTCATATCTTTTGAACAAGATGTCAATCGGGCGAGCTTGGTACAGGAAATGAAATCCTCATTCCGCACTCAATAATTTTTTAATGATGTTTCGGTTTCCCATTTAGCACTTCGAGAATTTTTATTCACTAATTCCGCACCCTTGTGGATGCGGATGATTTTTGGTTAATTTCTATCCACAAAATTTTGCATAATTTTAAATTGTGTTATGAGTAAATATAATATAATTCCATATTTCAACCTAAATTAAAAAAAAATATAGCCATCGAAAATTAAATATTGATGAATTTTATAATGAACGATAATAAAAATAAATGAATTTTAGAATATTTAGTTATTTATAAATAAAATAAATTACTAATCTAATTAAATTCGTGTATGATATTTTGACATAATCAGTAATTTTAAAGTTGTAATTTAAGAAATATTAGGATTGAATCACATCATGCATTAGATGGAAAATTTTTTTTGGTACGTAGTTTAATATAATGCAATTAGGCAATATATTTTTTTTAGAAAAAAGCCCGAATACTCACTTTGATATTCTAACTTGTTTAGAAAATCTGTTCCGGTATCCAAACTCTTAAAATAATCTCATAAGTACTCAAACTTTCAAAAAATGACCTCGTTGATACCTCAACTTTAAAAAAATGAACAATTTTACTACCTTAGTGTCATGTGTTAACATTTGATGAGTTTGACACGTGACACTGAGGTAGTAAAATGATGCACTTTTTTAAAGTTTGAGTACCTACGAGATCATTTTAAGAGTTTGATCACCAAAACTGATTTTCTGGACAAGTTGAAGTACCAAAATGAACATTTAGCCAAAAAAATTCTCTAACAATTTTACAATAATTTATCATCTTTAATCTCATATTCTTATATATTTGTAAAGTTTAGGTTTATATCTTATTGTGAAATATAACTTAATCATGATATCATTGTCTTTTGTTTTGTTTTTTGTTAGTAAATAAAGTATGTGTTATTAGAGCTACTCATTTGGGTTGTACATGCAAAGGTCAATATGAAAACTGCGTACAGTCTCCTGATCATTTTTCTTTGGGTTGTACGTTGCAAGGTAATAGTTCGCCAATATCAATCAAATTTCTAGCTTAGTATAAGAATTCGGATTTGGATCGTCTAAAGTTGATGACTTTATTAAGTTGTATATTTCAGATAATTTCATCCATCTATTTGCATTTAATAGTCTAGATTTAATTAATACTGTGAACCCCGCAAAACATTAAAATCAATTCTGGATCATTAAAAGACAACCGATGGATGAGATTGACAGAAATGTACAACTTGACAAAATCTCAACTTTAGAGAATCTAAATACAAGAATTCCCTTTCTATTGTGTTTCTATCAAACCGAGCAATATATACCAATATTCGACGATCCCATAACTAACATGAGAAATCATACAATCTAACACATACTTAACATTAATTTGGTAGTTTGTGCTTAGTTGGTTTGAACTTGGGCTTCCAAACCGAAATATTTTATAGTTTATTACATTATATGTACACAACTATTATTTCTAATATATGTGAATAATACATTTCATTACACAAACATTGATTCGCATACACCAAACCCGTAAAACTAAAAACGAAAATAAAAGTTCAACTTCAATACGCGTCCGATCCACGATATATAAGTATCATTCGTAGAGTGTAATGCCCTTAATTACTGTTGAATCAAAGATCAAAGGCCTATATATATGTGTGTGAATTATATTCACTAACTACTATCATTATTCATTAGATGATATTAACTCTTTCTTGGTAATCCATGGAGTGAAACATCTTATACTCACAAACATATAAGATGGCAAAGCTAATGTAAACCTGAAAACCCTAATCCCGATTCTCTTTCCCGAAATTTTCCTTCGAATATCTGAAGCAACTCCAACAGCTGCCTCCTTAAACCCTTTCACACATCGTTTTAAATTGATCTTGAGCCCATTTCGTTGATCTTCGAAATGGTAACTGCTCAAAAAAGCTCGTCTTGCGTGCCAATAATCACGATTACAACGATAATCACTTCCATTGTACCATTCAGAAAGCCGAAGATGCTGGCCGGGACTCATTGACGGCCAATTGGAGACTATGGCTGGGCAGACCTGGGTGTTTTTCATGATCAATATTTTTCTTCTGCTTAGTTAGAGAAGTCGGATTCTTGATTTGTATGAATGATTACATATATAAATACAGGGGTGGCTATCTTGAATCAATGATTTCAAATTGATTACATAAGCATGTACAATTGATAATACTGGTTAGGTTGGATAGGATTAAAGAACGGATTACGGTTGAACAATTGTGGAAGTTATGAGGAATATATTAAGTTTATTTGGTGGATTTGGTTGCACCAAGTTTTAGCAACTCTAGGACTATATTTATAATTATATACGAAAATTCAACTTTTCGGTATTTGGTTAGCATCATACTAATTAACCTCTTGAATTTTGCTCACTCTATCACGTTCAATTTAAAATTTTTTATTGCACTCTAAATTTGGCAAGAATGCAAGGATGACACAACAATTATGTATTTATTATATATACGGTAGAACACATGTCATTATATGGAGAAATTTTTCTAAGTTCATAAATTAGTCGAAATTGATGGTTTCGTCCAAATTTAGACTGGTAGTAGATTTTTTGATAGTTAGAGGTCACAATCAGCAAATTAGATAATGCAAATTCTAGAGCAAATGATGTGTTGATAATATATGTATAGGTAAGGGATGGTACTACAAATTACGTACTCTTTACATGTTACATGGAAGATTCGAACAGTTGAACATGTGAGAAGAAACAAATAATCATAAATGAGATGGGACAGTCATGAAGGCTATAAGGTGGAAAAAATCAATTTTGAGTTCTCGTTTTTGTCATGAGAAAATGAGTTGTAACCAAATTGTGTTCTCAGGTTTTTTTTTATTCGACAATTTGATCAACTTTTATTTACGTTAAAGGAAAAAAAAAAAAGCTAATTATCAACAACAATAAACATTTTAATATCTATCATACAATAATTGTTAGTAGAAATTATACTAAATAGGCTCTTAATTTAAGTGGGAAGACTCCTTGCATGATGTAAAATTGCATTTTTAAGAGGCATAATACAGTATGAGTAGCCTAATCAAGCTTGACAGCTTTTGTCATTTAACTGCGATGAAACTCCAAACTTTTTAAATTTGGCAAAAATTAACCTGCAATCCCTCTCAACTTTGAGAAAAACTTTTGAGCTCCTTAAACTTGAACCTTTGAGCTCCCTCCAAAATGCTTATCTTCTTTAAAGATTGAGAGAGTTCAGAGGTTCGACTCAAAGTTGAAGGATTTTGGAAGTTTTTATAAGATTTAGGAGGAATCCGAAGCTCATCTCGAAGTTGGAGCAGAAAAAGATAAAAAATTTCAAGTTTAAGCAACTCGTAATTTATTTGGATTGCATTTCTTTTTTACTTGAATTGCTAACGAAATGAAAAGTTTTCATTGTTTAAATCTGAATCGTGAATAAAATACTGATGTGTATATGCTAGATGGATAGAGACAGTGTCAACCAGAGCCGGTCCTAACATTTTCAAGTCCATAGGGGAAACTATGAAATATGGACCTTGTTTATATTAAAAAAACTTTTATATAAAATTGAAATATATTCTCATAAATACTCAATAAAAGTTATTTTATAATTTAACTTATTTAAATTAAAAAATTTGGAAAATTCATCAAACTTTATATATACACAATATGCAAAATATAAAATTATGGACCTTTTTAAGTCATGGACCTAAGCCATCGCACTTCTAGCTTATGCCCAGAGCCGGCTGTGGTGTCAACAACAAAATTTGATTAAAATAAAAGATCAATTCATTGTTTAGTTGAGAGAGAGGTTAGGTTTCATTGTATAATGTAGCAAAGCAATCAATTTTCCTTCTTTCTTTACGGCGAGTATTTATTAGATTAGGACACTGTCTACCATATTAATTTAAGTCCACACATCCTATGGCACTTAGAACAGACTGTCTTCCCTAACTAAAATGCAGTTTGAATGTTTGAAATATTAAAGATGCTTATTTGATGTTTTATTCGCTCATTATTTCTCTATTTGATTTTTCTGTTGATTTAGTCAATGTTATTGAAATAGGACGGAAGACTAAACCGAACTAAACCGGCGGTCCAAACTGTTTTACACAAATTTTAATATAAAAAGTACATAAATAGTATACATTCATTCCCTTTCAAATATAAATTATAAATACATGTAAGCCTATATATATATATATATATATGTTGGTCCCTTTGGGTTAATAACACGTGTCAGAGGGGGGTGAATGACTTTTACCGGTTAAAAAACGTTTTAATTTCAGTCTTTGAAAACTTATCGTTTTACCCCTTCTGATCAGCGACGAAGAAATATCTTCGCTGATACTGACACAGCGACGCTGAGAATGTTAAGTCTCAGCGAGGTTTTTCAGTGACTGGAGT
>CAOJBJ010449504.1:0-10525 GCA_948291685.1 Euphorbia celastroides | reverse complement strand
CTTAACGAGAAGTGGTCTTCTACCTGGTTTCTTTCTTCTTGAAAGGAATTCTCGTCTCTTCTTCTTTTCTTCGACCTTCTCTCTTTTATACACGAATTCAAAATATAGCCGTTGCAACCTTAACGTTCAAATTTGCTAATCCGAGATTAAGCAATTTTCCCATTTCCTCACAACGAATACTTTTGAATCGGATTAAGACTTTGTAGAATGGTCTTGTCTGCAATCCTTTGAATTCTTGAAGCTTTGACCTTGAGTTGTTGGATTTTGATTGGTGCGACATTCTCCAAGGTTTCCAGCTTTTACGGATGTAGGTACTGCGCTTTTTCAGTTGTCAGATGTGTCATTCCTCTTTTTACTTTCTGTGCCCTCTCTCTGTCAGATCGTATTAAATGCGCCTCACTTTTGTCGGAAGATGATAGCTGTCTGTCAGAGAAAACTATTTTGCATTTAATGCTCCACGTGGGTGAACTCCAGCGAGAGCGGCTTTAGTGTGTTTGATTTCCATGCTGAGACACTTGATTTCTCAGTGATTGTCAGAGCGAAATCCATCAGCGAGCGTGTCCATTAGCGAACTCTTGCCTTCTCCAGCGAACAGATCCTTCAGCGAGCTACTTTGTCAGCGAGCTACTTTCACCAGGTCCATCAACACGCTCCCTCGTCAGCGAGCTGTCTTCACCAATGTCCATCAGCGAGCTGTCTTCATCAATGTCCATCAGTGAGCTGCTTTCTCAGTGAGCTGCTTTCATCAGCGAAGCTAGTCCAACAATAGGCATTGTAACCGACCTTACCAAGGAAGTTCGATCCTAAGTAGGTTTCATCCTCCAAGACATCCTGATTAATTAGGAATTTGTTTCTTAATAGAATTCATTGATGCACTTTCCTTATCGAATAAGGAAAGTTGGATCCTTTATAGATTAGGAGTCTATGTTGCCCAAACAACAAACTTCTTTTATATTCGTAATTCCGGCTCAACGGACTAGGAAGCCATGAGACGATTATGGAGTTGATATGGCTTATCTCATTAAATAGCACCACTCGACACACCCTCTAAGCCATGCTTAGCTAGGTTGAGGCGGTCCTTTGACCGCCTGGATCAAAGATTAATATTTTGCTGATAAACCTATCAACTTTTAATTTCATGCAACACTTTAATTAACTTTTGATTCCCAAAAAACACCTTCCAACCAACTTTTGATTCCAAATATTACGTCCCTCTTCATGCACGTGGTCCCCTCCTTCATGATTTCCTCTATCTAATTAATGATGTCATCACTGCATCATGTTTTTTTTTAATTTTCTTTCCTTATTTTGCAATTATCTCAAAAACTGTTCATTTTTTTATTTTCCGCTTTAGAGTTTTTTGTTCATCTCATTTTTATCTTTGAAACGCCACCCATTGTCATATACTTTTTCGAATTTTTTTTCAATCGCTCATTAAATCTTGGGTAAACTTCAAAAACCTCCCCCGAGGTATCGGCTTTTTGCAAAAACACCCTTGAGGTATTTTTTTGCAAAAGCACCTCTGAGGTTTTGAGGAGTTAGCAAAAACATACTTTTCCGTCCAAATCCGTTACTGAGGTTAAAATCGCTAACGTGGCGAAGGGTAAATTTGAAAAAGTCTTTTTTTAAACCCATTCACCCTAATCCTAACCCATTTACCCTAATCCTAACCTAATTACCCTAACCCTAACCCAATTGCCCTAAACCAAACTTCAACAACAATATTTGCCAGCGCCGGCAATTTTGCAGCGAGATCTAGTGACATCAGATTTGGTCGGGAAAATCAGATCCGGCCGACAATTTCTCTCTCCACCATCTCTCTACCGGCGTAACCCTAACCGTGACCCAAATTTGTCTCATTCCCGCCGCCTAAACTGCCTATCTCCGGCGAAGCAACTCCAAATCTCACCCAAAAACTCACAGAAATCTTGAAATCCCGTAATCTGAGTAGATGGCGGCAAGATCTGGTTCGATCGACATATGGCGGTGAGATCTCGTTCGATCGGCAAATGGCGCCTCAGATATGAGTTTCTTCATCATATTTGGTTCATATCTGTTCGAATTTCCGGCAAATGGCGGTTCCGGAGGGATGCTCGCCGGAAAATAGAGTCGTCGGGGTTGGCGGGCGAGATTCCGGTCACCGGTGTTTTGCCGGTGGGAACTATTGGGTTAAGGGTTAAGGGTGGGTTGTGGGTATTTGGGTTTTTAGATTAAAAATCAGACTTGGACCATTTTACCCCTTCTTAAAATATGGTTTGACATTTTTGTCCCTATACCACGTCAGCACTTAATTGTGATTGGACGGAAAAGTATGTTTTTGCTAACTCCTCAAAACCTCAGGGGTGCTTTTACAAAAAAAAAACCTCAAGGGTGTTTTTGCAAAAAGTCGATACCTCAGGGGAGGTTTTTGAAGTTTACCCTTAAATCTTTGATTTTTGGTGTTATATCAATGATATAACATATCATGTTATATCCTGATATATCCATGATATATGCTAATACATATTCTACTCACATTCCTCTGCCGCAACTCCCCTCCACTGTAAATTAATATCAATGATATAACATGATATAGCATGTTATAGCATGTTATATCCTATTCTGGATATAACATGATATAATATCCTGTATATATCATGTTTTTCTTTTTGTCGATTGTTATATACAATGATCTTTGATTTTTGGTGTTATATCCTAAATAGATCATGTCAGATCCTGATATATCCATGATAAGCCAAGATTCGTTGCTTTGTACTCTCCTTCAGAACGATGCTAGCAACTGCAAAAGCATCAAAGCAATCATATCCAAGGAGAAGGAACTGCAGCGAAGTGAATTATAAGAAAATAGAGAGCTCTGTTTACTCCAAGATCTGCCATCTACAAAGATTTCGCTAGTTTATTGCTTGAAAATTAATTCTCCAATTTCTATATTTCCATAGAATCAAACAAAATCGTAAAACAAAAGCTAAACAAAATCAAAATCGTAAATCGATTTTTCTCAATCCCGCATAAAAAAATCGAACCGAAGAAGAAGAAGAAGAAAAACCTGGAGAAGAAGAGGAAGACGCTTATTGGAGAAAAGAAGAACACAGAGAAGATCGGACCGGATTGGAATCAATTGGAGCAACGAAAGAGCAAAAGTGCAGTAAGAGAAGAGAAGCAGAAGATCGGAAGAGAGAGGAGGAGAGAAGTGGAAATCAGAAGAGGAAAGCCTTAATATTTGGAACGTAATAAAGGTTTTGTCATATTAGATTTTGGTTAGGATTTGTTAGGAAAGGTAAAAGAGTAGTGTTGTGATAATTAAGTTTCAAAAATAGTATATTAACAACAATTTCCCTTTTTTTATCTTGCTATATTTGTGATTTGGTAAAAAAAATGTCATCCCTAAGCAGTCATAATCAATTATCAGTTAAAAAGCATTTACAAAAGAATTAAACCAAAATCGAGTGATAGAACTAGGGCTTTAACCTTTATCTTTGTACATGGTCTATTTCAAAATGTTCGTTGTGGTTTCGGTACTCGATGTATTTCATTTTTTTGACACGCTAAAACTTTATTCTTTTCAACTCGTAAATAAACAACTTAAATGAAACGAATTAGAATATAATATATTAGATGTTTAATTATGCTATACAACTTGTTACATTTTTCAGTGAGTTTTATTAACATATTATACATATTCATTATCAAGGGCCTAAAATGGCACTGAATTGAATAACAAAAAACCATAAGAGTAACGTGTATAGCTCATAGACCAAACAAGTAAACAATTAACATTGCAGAAAAAAGTTCTATGTGCCCCCTCTACGTACCTATACAACTTATGATTTTTCTACATAACCGAAAATGAAAAAGAAAAGTGAAGCAAGTCTCATAGTGGCTACAGATTCATTGAACCAAAATCAACACATCAAACTGTACCAAAGTCCAATATTCGTCCAACAAACCAGGAGCTCTCAAAATACTTTTCCAATTTGACTGCAGAGCTCAAAACAGCCCATTTGCGGCTTTTGTCTCCTTCTCAACTACACAACAAAACTGTACTTCTCTGATATTTTCCTTCTTTCCACTTCATTGACCCTCTCTCTCCCTCCACCCTACAAATTATTCCTTCTTTTCGAACTTCACATCATATACGTTTCCCCCTTTTCAAGATTCCCCATCTTTTTCTCCCCAAATTGCTTCTCTCTCAACTGGGTGGTATGTATTCTCCTTCTCACACCTCTTTTTCTTGTGAAGATTGGATTTTTATGCGTTTTTTGCGTCAATTTTTACAGAAAAGTATCACTTCAGGAACTGAAATCTGTTAGCAGTTCAATCCCATTATTTTCTGGTATGTGATTCTTGCTCTAATCCATCTGATATGTTGTTTTTTACCGTAAAGAATGATTTTTTATGCGTTTCTTGCATCAATTCGTTACTGAAAAGTGTCACTTCAGGAACTGAAATTTGCAAGCAATTCAATCCCATTATTGCTTGATATGTGAATCTTGCTCTAATCAATCTAATATGTTGTTTTTCATTGTAAAGATTGAATTTTTGTGTGATTCTCGCAGCAATTTTTGAGGGGAATTTCGGTTATTGACAATGTTGTTGAGGAGTGCTTCCACGCCTGTTCTTGGATCCCTGGTTTCATCTGTATTAGAGAGTCCAAGTAATCTCCATTCCCTTAGCAAGTCTCCTTATCATCCTCATCAAATTGGGTCTTTCAGTTTCACCACAATATCCTGCAATTCATCGCCAATTTCCCCTTCAGTTGGTGGTGGTATTCGCCGTGTTCAATCTGCCGGTAACCTTGAAGGACTGGCTTTGGGTTATGATGATTGCCAGAATCTAACTCAGCCAAAGAAGATTCAACCTAGACAGAAGTGTCTGATGTTGGAAACTATACCTTCCTTCTCAATCGCCAATCTCAATGGCAGACGCTGTTTTGAAGAAGATGAAGATGATTGGAGTGAGACTGATGATGAGGAAGAGGGATTTCAAGTGGAAGCAAAGGCTAATTTAAGTGCTAGAGCAGATGTTGGATTGCTGAATAGAAGTTGGAATGCCGGTTTTGAAGGGGGGAAAGGGGTTGTTGGTGAAGAAATTTATCTTGCTAGAGGGCTTGAAATCGATGATGTGGACAACAATGGTGGTGGTGGACAAAATGGTGGGTTTCATTGGACAGGTGGCGGAGATGGAGGGGACAGGAGGGGGAAAACTGAGGAGTACTATAAACTAATGGTGCAGCAGAATCCTGGCAACTCCTTGTTCTTGAGGAATTATGCTCAGTTTCTCTATGAGGTGAGCAAAAGCTGCATTTAATCTCATTGCTCAAATAATGAGTCTGAATTCGTTAAGTTGGGCCTAAAGGTTCGAGCTTTGTTGATACTGAATCTTGTTAAGTGAAATTAATATGTTGCAGACAAAGAGAGACTATAAAGGAGCGGAGGAGTATTATTCGAGAGCAATATTAGCAGATCCCGAAGACGGTGAAATTCTGTCACAGTATGCAAAGTTGATATGGGAATCAAATCGGGACCAAGACAAAGCTTCACTCTACCATGAAAGAGCAGTGCAAGCTTCACCTCATGACAGGTAATGTTTCTCTGCAAAATTGTCACTTCGATGCTTTGAAGTCGGAATGTTTTTCGGTATTAAGAATTGAGAACTGGGAATTTTGCAGCAATGTACATGCAGCATATGCCAGTTTTCTTTGGGGACTCGAGGAAGATGAAGATGAGCTGGAAATGGTAGCTTCTCATGGTGCTTAAGTTCAAATCTTGGTGGTAGAACAATTTCTCAGATTAGTAGCTGATTAGTTGTGGCCGGTAGTGTTGGTGTGTAAATTGTATAACAGTCCGAGAACGACTAAGGTATCAGTTTCGAGCTGCAATTTGCTGCATTAATAAATATGCGTCTGTATCTTGCTCTTTCGTTCAATATCGATATGACAAAATGAAAATTCATTTCATTGTAGTTAGTTCCAATTGAAGGGTAGGGTGATTCTGTTAAGTGATAACATGCCAAGATTTTTCACCAAAATGTGAAGGATACCTTGACGAAAACTGGGTTGCTCATAGAATTTGTAGCAAAATGATCAAGTAATGAGACATAACGAGAACTCATAATAAATGGATTGAAAATTAGCCACAACACCCACAAAAAAACCATTTAAGGAGGCAAAAAATCGCAACTACTATTCAGACAGTGCCATCAAAAAGACATCTAATACCACTTTAATGTGAAAACAACACCCCCAAAAGTACACACTAAATTGAAATTGACACAATTGCTCAAAAACCTTGCACTCTTTATAGAAGAAAATTCAGGTTCACACATCCAGCTACTGTGCAAACTCCAATTTTATCGGGTAGCCCGCTGATAGTAATCATTGCCTCTTCCTCTGTTATAATCGCCACTCTCATAACTGCTGCCCCTGCCCGAACCACGTGAGCCAAAACGTCCCCTTGGTGCATCACTCGGGTAACCACCTCGGCCTCTACCCCTTCCTCCTGGTTTCAGAAATCAAAGAATTAGTGCTAAAGTTGAGCATAATCATTTTTATTTTCATTTCAAGTAAATGGAACCAAGCAACAACAGAAACACTTAGGCCTGTTTGGCATTGCTATTGAAGCTGTTGAACCAAAACGTCTCTCACAAACTTTATATAAAAACATATATTACGGTTTGGAACAACAAATACTGGTCTTTCATACTAGTTAATTAAGAAGACTGATCTATTTTTTCAAAATCAGATGGAATTTCAGAAAACCCGTTTGGAAAAAGCAATGCCTTTGTTTCCCATGTTTTGAAAATCTCCGCCTCGATGCTATTTTTTCATGAAAATGACTTCACGCATCTAGGCACTATCAGGCCCTAACCAATCAATATTTGCCCAGGTACTGCCCCTTGGCCGATATTTTCGGCCTAGGCGATATTTAGGTGCCTATTTCGACAAATAAAAAGAAAAGGCATATTCAAGACATACTTCCACCTCGAGAAGCAATTCCACTGTTCGGTCTTCGCTCCTCAATGTAAACTTGCCTTCCAGCTAGTTGTATTGGAGACGCCTGAAGAAAAAAGTTATGCATATACCCATTTGAGCAAC
This sequence comes from Euphorbia celastroides, assembly GCA_948291685.1. Classification (NCBI taxonomy): domain Eukaryota; kingdom Viridiplantae; phylum Streptophyta; class Magnoliopsida; order Malpighiales; family Euphorbiaceae; genus Euphorbia; species Euphorbia celastroides. Next base: position 3,432 of record CAOJBJ010449504.1, on the reverse strand, counting down.
ATATTTAAGAGGACAAGAAACAGAATTGGACTTGGTAGAAAAAGTAAAAACCTGAATTGCATTTTGAACACTTGAAAGGTCTTCGAATTCAACAAAGGCATAGCAAACACCAACGGCATCCTGTATAGAAAAGCAATACAGATTCAGGAAATTTGTTTCTTTTATACTTTTTGGTTGCTCTACAAGAAGGCACTTGCAAATAAGGATTAAATAATAAATAAGTATTCACCTTCCGGTTCCTGATAAACACGCCATCAGGCCTGATTCTTCCAAAGTTCTTAAACTCGTGCTCAATTTCCTCGGCAGTAACATCCAAGGGCAAGTTCCTCACATACACAGATTTTGGTTCACCTGAAAGAAATGTATAACCAAGAATGACTATGGTGTTTCCGAGCAACACGAATTTCATAATTTAATCACCTCTTAGATTAGAGAAGAGAAGAAAGAGAACAAGTGTCTACAATAGAAAATATATACAGACAAAACAATTATATGATGATCAAGGCTATATCAACCGAACTTTGAGTTAGAAAATTAGATCTTAACCAGACATCTAATGTGAGAGTGCTAGAAAACAATAATATTAGGGGGAAAATAAAGAACTATACCTTCATCCAGCCCCAAAGCCTCCTCTGTTGCTTCATATCCAGAATCGGGAACAGAAGAAAACGCAGTTTCTGGTTGTTGAGTTGCAACAGGTGGCACATAACTCCAATCAGAAGTTGCCGGTGCACTTGGAGCAGTCTTCCTCACGGGTGGCTGAGAAGGAACCAATGGCTGCCCAGCAACTCTTAACTATTAACACAAAACATGCAAACAATGGAATAAGCCATAACCTTGACACGATGTTAACCCAACCTTGCAAAAACGAAACAAACAAGTAACACTTACAATAGAAGCCCAAGTTTTCTTTTGAGGTTCTTCTGGAGGCTCCTCTAGAGCTGTAACTGGAGGATCCTGGACAACATTCACAGTTTCATGAAATGAAGCTGGTGTTTCCTCAGCGGGAGTTTCTTCAACAACAACTTCAGTTTCATAGTCTGGTTGCTGCTGTTGTTCTGGGAGACTGTACTTGTCAACTGGATCATCTTCGATATGAACTGCATTCACATACTCTCTAGCTTCTTCCTCCAATGCATAGTTAGATACTACACCATTAAACAATTAATTCAATTCAACACAATCAGCAGGCAAAATTAAATTCCATCGATTTAAAAAAGTCCAGAACTTAACAGATAACCAGGAAACAAATTTAAATGGATTCATCTTGTCTTATCGTATTACCTGCTGTTTCTGGAATATGGTTTGTACCATTCAATTGTTGATCATGAAAGTCCTCAGATGTTACAGGGTTTGAATGCTGCTGGTATACGTTCTCAGATGTTGCGGGGGTAGGAAAAGGCTGGTAAATTACTTCCTCCTCGAAAAACTGGAAGATGTCATTAAGAACATAATAGCCCTGCTCTTGTGGAGCCAGGAAAAAGGACTGAACGAATTTTCTCTTCGCACTGTACTCCTTAGTTTTCACAGAACCAGATACCATAACCATAACACCACCATGCAATGACTCGAGGGCATTGATTGTCTTGATCTCAATTGCAGTGAAATTCAGAGACATCGCAAGAGTATGGATTTTCTGAAGGCCATTCACAAAACATGAAATCAATCATGAGAGTATATTTAAAATAAATGAAAAGTTCAAGTCCAATGCCTAAGGAAACACAAGACAGCTGGTTAATATCATCATTGATAAGTATAGATTCAATAAAATTGCAAGTTGATTCTGCCATCCATGATTTTGCAAAATCTTATATCATAGCTGTATACAAGCACAAACTTTTAGAAGTTATTGAGATACATGTAAGATATTATGTATTGGTTATATAACGAAAAACATAGCATTTGCAAGTTAAACATGATAAGGGATACCTTCTGACTTTTACAGTAAACTATACTAAACTGTATCTTTGTAGCATATGAAACAAACAAGATGTTTGAAATTTGAGCATCACAAAAGGCCACGCAATTAAATCCTACACTATACGCCATGGTATTACCAAATAAAAACATACAAAATAGAATTAAAGCAACACAAAATATTTCATAAAAAAGGAAGTTACCAGCATTGTGGAAGCAGTCTCTGTCGAGTCGCCATCAACACGAATCATGGCGCTTTCATCAGAGTAGAACTGATGAACAAGCTCAGGTTGCTGCTGAAGCACACGGTAGTACTTTCCAACAAAGAAGGAACCCACCTGCAACACAAACAGATAAAAATCGCAACTTTCCAATTCAGATTCAACCCCATTGAACTTTCACACAAACCCAAAGGAAAATAATCAAACAACCCCTCCAAATCGAGATTAAATTACCTGAAAGGCACTAACAGGCGCCTGGTATGGACTACCCATCATTGCAACTCCAAAACAAACAATCAAAAAAACAAATCGCTTAACCAAAGCGATTAAACAAGGAAGATCAAAATCGAAAGAGCAGCTCTATCAGCACGATGATTGGATACAGATTAAAACCCAGAAACTAGGGTTCATAGGGTTTTTGAACGAATACGGCCCAGATTAAAAAGAGCGGCGATAAACAGAAAAAGCTAACAGCTTTAGAAAAGGTAAACGAAGGGGGATAAGTTAGAAGAGGCAATTGAAGGAGATATACAGAAGGGATAAATAGATCTATGAATGGAGAAGGGGGGAAGCAGAGGAGTGAAGAAGAGAAACAGTGATCTGATTGGCAATAGAAAAGAATAAAACTAGGGATGGCAACACTAAATCAGAGATGTACACGTGTTCAGAGGTGGTGGAATCACAGCCGTCCATTGTATGAATCGTGGATATCTAATGGAGGACAAAAGGGGCTTAATTTAGGTCAAAATTAGGGCACGAATGGAAGCATATCAGATCTTTCAGACTGGAAAAAAATCAACAAAAATGGAAACGTACTTGTTAATATGCAAAATCAAGATTTACCTGAATTTTCCCAGAAAAGACTAGTGGTATTTTGTCTGGTGCAAAATTTTCACCAAAAGTGGCAATTTTTTAAAATAAACGTTGCACTTACCAGGGATGTCAATGAGTGGAAATGTTTTATATTGTGGTAACTATTTCTAGTATTTATTGATTGCTTTATTGCCTATTTGGTACTGTTGTTCAAATTCCTGCCCGGATCAGTTGCTCTTACAAAATTTCAATAAGACATTAGATTCTGATTTTAAAGAACACAAATAATCGTAATATAATAGTAGCAAAATCAAATGCAACTTTTAGATAATGGTGCTAGTTCGATCATTGCTATAACTTAGCCGGGTCTATACTCACCATAAGAACGGTTGTGGCATAGCGAACTTATTACCGCTCTATAACATTCTCATTCTCCTTTTAGGTGTAACAAGCCAATAAAACCGATGAGAAAAATCAAACC
>CAOJBJ010449115.1:0-10889 GCA_948291685.1 Euphorbia celastroides | reverse complement strand
AGTGACCGAGACCACCACGGTTGTGGCAGATGGCATGTTGGGAAAAACTTTCGGAGTTGACTGGGGGAGGAAGTTGCTGAAATTGATGTCCCGAGGGTTGAGAATAGCTGCTGGACTGAGAATAACCTGGTGAAAAGGGCTGCTGCTGGGCACCAAAGGAGGTACCTCGGCCTCGACCTTGGGAACGACCCTCACGACCACGAGAGCCGCGACCACAGGTTCCTCGACCATTTGAGGTTCCTCTTGAAGCATTCATAGCTATAGGATTGATAGTGGCAGAGTTCCGATGTAATTGACGTTCGATAGTGAGGAGCAGTCCAAATATTTCATCAAAGCGCATGGATTCAAGTTTTGCTTCCATGACATATTTGAAGGTATCATATTGTTCTCCAAGGCCTTGCAAAATAGCATCCATGAAATCATCCTCATTCATGGAATAGCGATCCTAGCTTGTCATGAATGGTTTTTGCTTTGAGCATGTAAGTGGTAATGTCATCATTGCCTCGGTGTATGTTGAGGAGCTGAGAGCGAAGATGATGAATTTGAGATCGAAAACCACAAGAATAGGCTCGGGTGAGTTTTTCCCAAGCTTCAGATGCAGTCACAGACGAAACTATCTGAGGAAGTAATCTTTCAAAAACAGTAGTAAGAATCCAGTTGAGTACTTGTTGATCCTTTTATTCCCATGCATCATAGACTGGATTGAGCGACCCATCAGACAGAAATTTTTCAGGAACTGGTGCAGAAGACTCAATCTGATGGGCAAGGCGGCAACCCTTTAAAATACTCAAAAAATGTGCTTTCCAGATAATAAAATTACTCGACGTGAGCTTATTATTAATCATACCAGTGAGATTTGGAGCAACCAGAGAACCCGAGGAAAGAGAGACCGGACTGCGATCAGGCATTGCTGAAGTGGCAGTTGAAGAAACTGGGTCTGAAACCATGGAGGTCAAAAATCCTAGTATACGTTGTAAATCAACCATAAAACCCAAGGTGTTGAACAGAGGTGGGTCTAATGGCGGCAATGTTGTGAGTGCCGAAGTTGAAGCCAAAGTTGGTGGAGCACTGCTGAGCGGGACAATCGGTGAACTGGTGGTTGGTGTACTGATTTGTGGTACATTGGATCCCAAAGTAACAGATGATGTCAAGGGAGCTGATGAATTGTGGTCGGCCATTGTAGTATTCTAACATAAAACCCTAAAATAAAGGAACCCGAAAACTTGAAACCCTTAGAAACTTGTAAGAACCTGAAAAATTTAGAATTTTGACTCTGATACCATGAAAACTCTATAAGCCAATATTATTAATGATGCATATGTACACATATTTATACAAGAGAGAGTTCATCCCATGTTAAGATAAGTAGGAAGAATCCTATACAGATAAGAAATAGTAACAATACATGATTCCTTGCTATACAAGGAGTTTTACTCTAATAGTCTTTTCTAATTATGACTCATTTTTCTATATTTTATATATTGTTTGTTTTCTCTTTGGTTTTTTAATAAAATCGAAGTCGGTTTTTTAGCTTCAAGTTTATAAAAAAAATTAACACCTTTGAAAAATGACCAACACTTAATACCGAATTAGGCACCTCGGCAGCTTTTGTACGAGCAACTTCAATTATGCGAATTAGGTACCTTTTTTTGAGACTATCTCTTTGGTGATTTCTCCCTATATTTTAATGTGAGAAAGAGAGAGAAAGGGAAGCCATGCATGTTTAAATAATAACATGTAGACATAATTAAGAAATAGGGAGCATGATTCAAACAAAGGGTCATGGATATTAAATTGTGAGAGCAACAAATATAAATTAAAAAAGAAAAAATAATCCACTGAAACCTCAACTCATAATGATAGCCAAAGATGGCAATGTTAAATCTAACGCCTAACATCCATAACTTCCAACTAATTAAACAAAAAACAAGTATTTACTTTTTTTCGAAAACATTTCCAACAAATTTGAGAAAGATATGTGATAACTTTGTTGATATCTGTCTAAAATGAAGCATGGTCTGTTTGAGGCGATTTTAAGTAGTTGGGAGGAAATGGCATGAAATTCAAACAATTGCATTTAAACCATCTCTCCAATTTTAACGACTAAAGAAACAAATTCCTCTATAAATAGGGCAAGGATGGCGAAAAATGTTAGAACTTTCTCTTTATTTCCCTTCTATCTAAAATCATTTAACCCGTCTTATAATTTTCAGTTCTCCTTTACGTTCACTTTTAAATTCAGTTGAACGGTACGTTAAGCTATCGCTCTTCTTTGTTTCTTTGCATTTTCTACCAAGATCTGTTTTTCTTGCTCTTCCAAGAAATGCGCTTGAGCATTGAGAGTCGGGAAGAAGGTAAAAAATCAGTGGACACGAAAATGAGGCAATTTCGATTAGAGATCCATAGCAGCTGGTCAAATTCAACTCCGAAACTGTATACGGTTGTCACATTCAAATGAGCCACCCAATATGAAATCCGGCATGTGTCTCAGTCCATAAGTGGACATAGAGTCTGATATAATCTATGGAAGCGTGAACCTAGCCGATGATATATCAGAGAAAACAGAACGGATGTATAGATGTCGCTTATTTGAAAATTGCTAGCTTCTGTATAAGATGGATGACCCAAAGAAAGATCTAACAGAAAGGAATATATTAAGTGCATGGCTTAACAGTTTATGAGAATACTTGAGCATTCAAAGAATGCGTTTTGACTCTTACTTATAATGTGTTCATATTTTGTACGAGCAACGGAATTTATTGTAACATTCAACAAGTACGATTATAAACCGAGCCTACTATGCACTGAATAGATTGATATAGATGACTATAACTGAACCGATCCAGCAAGAGCATTTGAGCCATAATCAGTGACCATTCCAAACAAATTAGTTTTAAGGAAATGAAAGTGTGTTTTCGATACTAAATTGCTAAAGACAGTAGGTACTGCATTAGCAAGTGAGCACCTCTAAAAATTAATGTTTTGGAAACGTGCATCTAAATTGTAAGAATAAAGTATAGCAAGTATTCGATTTTTGGAAAAGACAATATCACCCCTGCTTACTAAACGTGTGTTTTGGTTGTTGCACTAGTTAGTGAGCACCTCTATCAAGAGATACAAAAGCTATAGGAACATGAAGACAAGTATCTGATCCCATGAGCAGTAGTCGGCTATTTGATTAAGCATATGATTAAATGTCAGGTATTAGCTACTTGCTATGTGGAATGCATATTAATTTTTGATTGACTATTATCAGAAAATTTAAGCATTCAAAGAATGCGGATGATTTTTATTTTAAGTTCATGAGTTCTGAAGTTCATAATTGTACAAGCTAAGGAATGTAGTGTAACATCTAACTACTTGCAGTTGAACCATGTGATGATGCAACTGAGTTGCAAATTTTGTGATCCAAATTCATCAGCAATAAGCTGCCGGTTGTCTCCCAACAGCACGATGCTTGATCAGGATGAACTGTAAGCGGCATTTGAAGCCATTTTGTACTGGAAAGCCGCAACTCCAAGTCCAATTGATGTTCTTCGGTATTCAATGTGTTTTCACTAATGTCAGGCTGGAACATAAAGACAGATCTTTGATCCCGTAAGCAGCTATAATCAGTTTCTTTGCTTGAACAAGTTGCACCATTTCTTGAAGACAATGGATTTTGATCCATGGAAACCGACTGCTTTTGGGAAACCGACCGGTTTGGCTAGGACAGATCTTCCAAGCCTTTTGTTGAGTTCGGCATCCAACATCTAATCCCACCGCCTACTATAGAATTACTAGTAACTGAACTATGAGATGCTGCAATTGAGTTTTCCATTTGGTGATCTAAACTCGTTAGCAATACGCTGCTAGCTGTCTCCCAACAGCACGATGCTTCATCTTTAGGCGCCATCTTATTCTTTGTGAGAGGAGAGGTTGCTAGACTGTTGCCATTACAACAGAGCCTCAACTCCAGGTCCAATTCGGGCTGCGATTGGTCTTCTTTGCAATTCAATTTGATGTCAGGCTCGAACATGAAGACGGTTCTTTGATCCCATGAGTAGACATCATCTGTTTCTTTGCTTGAAGAACTTCTGCCAGTTTTTGAAGACAATGAATAGGAGGCTGTTTCATTTTGATCCATTGCTGATCGGTTTGAGCTACTCAGATTTCAATCTGAATTTCAATAAAAGAATTCAACGAATTTTTTTGTTTAGTAAAAGCCAAGGCTGATACTCCTAGAAAAGGTTTTACGGGAGGAAAGTAAAGCACATAAAGAAAGACAAATAAAGAAGACAAATGAAATTGAGAAACAAATCTTAAGAGAGAAAATCGATGTTATAGACACAAACTATACATTAATGTAAATTATTGTTATGGTTATAAAAAGCTACAGTTAGACAAAATTTTGGGTGAAACGATTCCATGACTAGAGAGGTTATTAGATTCTAAAAGCTCTGTTTGTTGAAATCAACTTCAAAACATAGCAGGCAATAAAGCAAATTATATAAACATATCTTATAATATTATCTCTAACAGGCAAAGCATGTGTTGTACTCGATTCAAGCTGGATTTAGACTTTGTTTATCAGCTTAACCTGTTACATCAATTGGTTTGATGACATATATGAAACTTGACGTACTAGTGGTAGAGAGTCGGGTAAAATATAAGAGCTACAAGTGAGTCTTATCTGTCAGCTTAACTTATAAGTCAATTGGTTCCAGGAAAACTGTGAACTTAATTAAGTTTTTCTTCAAAAATATGGGAGCTATCAGAAAGAGTGAAGCTCTTCATCAAATTTAACCAATAACCCAGCAGATCAAGGATCTAATATCGAACTAAATGAATATGTAAATTTGGAGAGTCGTATCTATACAATCACTTTGTTGTGAGACACTTGATGCACTAATAAAGACATGAGCAAGGGCAGCAAAGAACAAAGATAATAAGCTATAACATCTATAATGTGAGGAACAGATACGTTGACCAAACAACAACATAAAAGTCAACCAATTTACATGGGATGATTGATAAAAGAGATAACATATAATTCGAAAGACAATCAAAGAACAAGTTTTTATTTTCTCCAATAAATCACAAGTGTGATACTTACCTGATAAATAGCTAGATTTCAATAGATGAGAACCCTGAAGAATGGATGTAGCAGAAGGAGAGGAAAAGCCCAGAAACTTAGACACAGCCAATGGGAAGTCAACTAAAGGTTGGTGAGAGGAAAACAGTTTTAATATAAATTAATATATATAAATTTGAAAAGTGATATTTATGCAACCACAATGCTGTGAGACTCATGATAAACTAATAAAGACATGAGCAAACGGCAGTAGAAAACGTTAATAATAATGTAACATCTATGATGTAGGAGAGTCATTGACCAAAAAGTTGACTAAAGTCAACCAACTAATTTTGTTTCATCGTATGATAGAAAAAAGAGATAGCAAAGCTGCATATAATTGGAAAGAGAATCAAAGAACAAACTTTTATTTTCTCCAATAAAACACAGGTGTAATAGTCACCTGATAACAGGATTTCAATACAGAGAAGGATCTTGCAGAAGGCCTATAAAGTGACAGAGACAGAATTTTTCCAAGTACAGCCACTGTATGAAATTTGGACAGGTCAATGAAATTTATCGTGTGTTAAATTTTAGAATATAAAGAATATTAACGCATCTCTTGCTTCTGTTCGATGGATATCCTGAAAGGAAGACCTCATAGCAATGATATTTATTATGTGATCAAACAATAGGCATTAGTTATTTGTCATGTGAAATATATTTATCGATGTCGGATCGACTATTATTAGAATAGTTAGGCATTCAAATAATGCTACTGATATTTTTTATAGTTTATGGTTTCAGAAATTCATAATTGTACAAGTCAACAAATGTAATGTAACTTCTAACTACTTGCAGTTGAACTATGCGATGCTTCATCGGGTTGAACTGCAGGTGACATTTGAAGCAAAGTACTGCAAAGCCTCAACTCCAAGTCAAATTCGGGTTGCAGTTCGGGTATTTTGTCATTCAATTTGTTTTTATTAATGTCAGGCTGGAACATAAAGACAGATCTTTGATCCCATGAACAGTTGTAGTATGTTTCTTTGCCTGAACAACTTGCACCATTAATTGAAGGAAATGACGGCCCTCCTTCATGATTTTCCTATGTTAATAAGGACGGATCTTCCAAGCCTTTTGTCCAACTTCTCTCATCAGAGTCGTCTTTTGCTGTTCTTTTGCAGCCATAAAATTGGCAAATCCGTCCATCATTGAATGCAGATTGCAGTACATTAGAATTACTTGCAGTTGAACTATGAGATGCTGCAACCGAGTTACAAGTTTTGTGATCCAAATTCATCGGCAATATGCTGCAAGCTGTCTCCCAACAGCTGGATGCTTCATCAGGTTGAAATGTAGGCTGCATTTTCTTGCCATTGCAATCTGAAGGCCTGCTACAGAGCCGCAACTCCAAGTCCAATTCTGGTTTCAGTTTGAGTTTTTTGGCATTTAGTTTGTATTCATTGATGTCGGGCTCAAACATAAAGACGGGGCTTTGATACCACGAGCAGTTGTCATCGGTTTCTTTGCTTGAAGAACTTCCACCCTTATAAGAAGACGGCGAGAAGGGGGGTATTTCATTTTGATTCATCTACAACAATGTGAGCTACTCAGATTTCAATTCAAATTAAAAGAATTCAACTGTACTTTTTTTTCATTAAGGTTCATGGCCGTAACCCGGGCTCAAATATTATTAGAAAAAAAAAAGAGAAAAGTCTTACAAAGGAAAATAAAGCTAAGCTAAAAAAAAGGGAAAATAAGTAAAAGAAAAACAATGAAACTGAGAAACAAATCATCAAGGAGGGAATCGGTCTACATTTCTGCGTGAGATTTGAGAAATCAACCAACATGTACACAAACTACACATTAATATTATGGAAACTTTTTGTTATTATAAAAAGCTACAGTAAGACAGTTTTTGGATGAAATTGTTACATGACTAGAGAGTTTTTTTAATTTTTAATAGATATATTCGCTGAATTCAACTTCAAAACATTGTAGACCGCACATGTATTGTACCTGATTCAAGCTAAAGAGATACACTTAGACCTTATCTATCATCTTAACGTGTTAAGTCAATCGGCTTCATAGGATATCGTGAAACTTGACCTACTAGTGGTAGAGGGCCTGGGCAAAACATAAAAGCTACAAAAGAGTCTTATATGTCAGTTTAACTTTTAAGTCAATTGGTTGCATGAAAACTCTAAACTTAAGCTTTTTTTCAAAATTATAGGAGCCGTCAGATAGATTGAAGCTCTTCAAATAACAAATAACCCAGCAGATCGCAGATCTAATATCAAGCTAAATTAATACATAAATTTGAAAACTCATATGCATCCAACCACTATAATAGGCTAACATCGATAATAAGCTAGCATCTATATGATGTGAAGGAACAGATACGTTGACCAAACAAGAACATAAATGTCATCCAATTTATTATCTTGTTTCATGGAATGATTGATTAAACAGATAACAAATAATTCGTAAGACAATCAAAGAACAAGTTTTCATTTTCTCCAATAAAGCATAAGTGTAATACTTACCTGATAAATAGCTGAATTTTAATAGATGAGAACGCCCATGAATGGATCTTGCAGAAGGAGAGGAAAAGCACAGAAACTTAGACACAGCCACGGGAAGTCAACTAAAGGTTGGTGAGAGGAAAATAGTGATAATATGTATTAATATGGATACTTTTCCGCTGGCCAGATAACATATTTATGGTTCCAACTTTTGTGTTTGAACTTTGAAGTAATGAGGTTTTCCATAAAGTTTTGGTATCATGACCACTTTCACGATGGGTGAGCAAATTCAGTTCAACCGAACCTAATAATCTAAATTAGTTTAACCAAAGAATTAAATTGCATTATAAGTTTTATCAAATCAAACTAAAATTATAATAAAATCCGAACCAAACCTAATTCTAGTCGGTTTTTATAATTAATTTATAATTAAAATTCGATACCTTTGTAAAATTATATTAAATTCGGTAATTTAGTTGAAACAATTCGGTTCGGTCCGGTTAAACCGGATTTGCTCACCCTACGTAATAGTCAATTCTGCGAATGTTGAAAGGTCCAAAATCCCCCCAAAAAGAAAGGATTTCCGTATAATTTCTCAAAGTATCGGCACTCTCATAGCCAATTACAAATGAGAGGCGTTTGAATTTTTTGTAAATAGACCTATGGATTTTTAAAAGAAAAAAGTTTTCACCTCATGATTTCCGTCTTGTTTATAAGTCATGAGTTTAAGTAGTACAATTAACCATAACTGGTGTGATAAGGCATATTGGCTATTTGTTTCTATTAGAGTAAAGATCTTTATGGGGCAATATATGAAATACTGAATGCTTAATGAATTGCCTTAGTATGCTTTGCGCGTGATGGACTGCCTATATCACGAGGTGGCAAATGAGATTTAATTGTGCTCTACGCGGTCTCTAGTGTTTACTAAATCATCATATGAGCGCGATCTATGATAATTTGTCAATAGATAATCAAATTATTTCATACGACTTAATGACATTAGTATACACAAATCAAGTTGTTCATAAATAAGACTACTTTAAATACTTTTATCTATAAGAACATATTTTCAAGTATCCCTCGAAGCCCAAAATATTTCTAGCATTCCCATGAATAAGAAATGCAAAGCAACAATAAATGATGGGTAAACAATCATAAGCTTCCTAAGGTCTGTCTAATACATTATTGACTCCTTAAATTTTTCTAATATAATTTATACCTTCTTATATTTTGAATCCATTCAACTACAACCTCCTAATTTATTTTATCATTTTTTCATCCAAATAATATCTACGTAGACAAATTTGCCTTTATCTCCATTATTTATCTATCTGACATAGTTTTTCCAATACAATTGTTTATACTTCTTAATTTTTTTCTTCAAAAATTTCAAACCTTATTCGTTTATTTCTTTTAATAAACTCTCCTTATACATATATAGTATCCAAAGTAACTCTTTGTACTTTTCATAAACCAAATCAAACATCTAAACATTTTCACACTAACAAAGAATGGAAATTTCTCATATTGCTTAGCCCTCTTCTTTAAGCGAGATTAAATAAATAATTAATATTATTATATAATTGTATTGAAAATATATATTTTTTTCCATCTTTCTCTCTGCATATCAACTAAACAAAGAACGAAAAAAATACTATCATTATCTTAACTATATTATCTCATATATTAAAGTATCATATATTTTCTTAGTAGTCTTCTACCTTTCTCTTCTCCAAGTAAGTTTCGTTTGTGAGTTTATTTGAAAAGAGTGAGAAAGAGTCTATCAAGGCTTTTTCTCCCTCTGACTCTTTGCTTTCTTGTCCTTTTATTTTAGTGAAATAATTTGCAGTCACTTTTTCGTCATCTTCTACACGTTCGTCTTCTTCAATCATGGAATCATTGTTGCATAACTCGATCTTAATTTTCAATTGGGTTGGACTTCAGCCGCTTTTAGACAAGATACATGGATATCTTTCATTGTAGACACCTCATATCTATCTCTATTGAGAAATAGATTTTCAGATCTGCAATACTGGTTGATGCTATGGAGTAAACGGGTATTTATGATTGTGGAATTCACTAGTTGAAGGTTAATAAATATTGGTTGCATTGTTTATATTTTGTTTTAGTAATAAGTCTTGTACATTCTAAGGACATGTCTGTCTTGCTATAAAAGCAAGTTTGTTTGTATTTTGTCGTGTATATGTCCGGAGTTTCAACTCCGGTGGGTTCCTTTGTATTTTTTTCAGAGTCATCTATGTCAAGTCTGTGAATCCTGTTGCGTAGCTTTTAGCTAATGTAGTCGATTCTTCGATAGGTAGAGGGATTAGCTTTATGTTTGTCCACCTTTAATTAGGACTATAATTACTTCTAATTTGCTTTAATGGACTATATTTTTCAGTCAAAAAAAGTATCATATATTTTCCTGTTGCATAGATATATATTAACAATATATATGTATCACTTTGATTTGTCCTTAATGTTTAATAATAAAAAATGTAGTTATTTCATGGGATAAGCAACTATTTACGTCAAAAAATGAGTAAACCCAGCCCGCTGCCACTACACAGCTTTTTTTTTATGGAAATACGCCAATCTAACTTCATTATCTTCCTTATCAACTGACCCCTTTCACCTGCCAAACCTTCACCGGAAAAAGCTTCCCACCGTTGTCCCTGTGTCTCACCATGGCCCACAGCCTCTCCCCCTGTCGCCGTCGCCAACAGCCCTTCCCCTGTCGTCTTCGCCGTCGTTGATAGATCTAGAGCTCGCCGCCGTTCCACAGCCTCACCGTTTCTCCAGATCTAAAGCTCGTCGTCGCCATGTGTCTAGATATGTGCCGAGATCTTCCGTTTTTCGTCGCCGAAGCCGCCGCCCCCGAAGCCCCGTTCAGATCTCGTCGGATATCGCCATATGCCGCCAGATCTCATGGTTTTTCCTGCGTCTCCAGTAGATGTCGTCGTCTGCTGCCACTCGCCGGAGGCGTCCATCGCCGGTTCGAGCTCCAGATCTCGTCGGACATCGTTGTTCGCCTCCAGATCTCATGGCTTAGCCACCACCGTCGCCAGTTCGAGCTCCAGACCTCTGGCTTATTTATGTATGCTCTGTTTTGTTTTTTTGCAAATTTTCGGCAGAAAAAAATAACTATAGATTGTAAGAATTGGTTGCTATTTGGTTTGAAATCAAAGAAGATATTGGTTCTTGTTGATATTGATTGTTATGTTGCTATTTCGTGTCAAAACCTTGTTGAATTTGATGTCTAAACCTGGTTGATTGATTTTGGGAGAAATTTGAGTTGGGATTTT
>CAOJBJ010449111.1:0-11226 GCA_948291685.1 Euphorbia celastroides | reverse complement strand
TTTTTTCTGACTATGCACTTACACTGTAGTTTTATACTATGCTTATACCACGCAAATAATAATAAAAAAATTGCATATAAATCCACATAAACACAGTATTCAATATTTCTGGCTCATATTTTTTTTTTCTCAAACATACACAAACAGTATATAGATTACAAATATTTTTAAATTCCTCATTTTACATTCTATGCAATCTGTGTAAAAAGCCCATAAGAGAGAGTCATCGTCCCATAAGGCCCATAGTTTAGCCCATCAACACAAAAATTGCCGCTGCTTTTTGCAACGCAGAATTTCCCCTCCAACCACCGAAACGATACTGCGAACTTCCGGTACGGTGATGGAGATCTTCCGATTACCTCCGAGCCTCTCTTTTCCGGTAGATCGTGTACAGATAAAATTTCCGCCGGCGTTTTTTTCTCGGCCGATCGCTCTTGCCGGATCAACTGTAGCAACCTATGAGATTGAACCGGAAAATCGGAATCGGATGTTTGTGCTCGGGATGGGATTTGTCGGCCGATTCTTTGCTCAAGACCTCAAAAAGGAGGGCTGGTAATTCTCCTTGATCTTCAATTTTTTCACTCTTCTCTATTGATGTATATGAATCTTGCTTCAACTATTCAATTAGGATTGTGAATGGAACTTGCAAAAGTGCGGTGAAGAAGAAGGAGCTTGAGGAGAAAGGATTTGACGTTTGCCTTTTCGATGCAAATGAGCCTCAGTGAGTTCTGATGTTCCTTTCATTTTAACAGTCAATTGGTTCCAATCGTGCTAGAGTTTTGCTTCTCATTCGTATGGAAATCATTCATAAGAGATTATTATGTTTTAATCTTCAACCAAATGTTTCTTTTGTGTAATCAATGAAGGATAAACAAAAAATGGAACCTGGTAAAATCGGTAATCTATGAGCAATGGATATTTCGTTCTGCTGAATTGGCCATCTTTTGAAGAAATTATGATTGTTTTAGCTTTTATGATTTTGCCAGACCGAGTGCTCTAGATGCTATAAGATCTTCCACACACCTTTTAGTGTCCATCCCTTCTGTATCGGGCATTGGTGATCTGGTATGTTAAATGAATTCAGTTCTTATTTGTGAAATTGATGGATCCTTTGAGCTTGCTAGGAACGTTATTTTCGTTGTTGTTACTGTCATTTAGGTTCTCCAGCACAAAGAACTGCTGCGGAGTACATTAATGGATGGAAATCTTCAATGGCTCTGTTATTTGTCATCTACTAGTATGTCTTTGCTATCCTGCATACATGAACATATACATAGAATGATAGGAGCTTTTACTTTTAAGCAACCTGTGAATTGTGATTTTAGCATTTAATTAGTTGAACGGTCTAGAGAGTATATTGCATCTTGCTGTGTTTTTTTCATCAACGTACAGCTGAAGTTTTCTTCGATAAAATAAGCTTAAATCGATGGAAAGAACCAAATTGGTGATATAGAAAAATGGTAAAATACAACTCAAGATCCCTGATCTCTTGTCTTATGATGACCGGGGTTCAGCATTTTTATGTGTTCAGTATTTTTCATTCTAGCAGATGCTTGGTTTTGACGGTGTAATCTATGTTGTGTTGGAAGGTGTATATGGTGACAGCGGTGGTGCTTGGGTGGATGAAGAGTAAGCAACCATATGGATGCAAACTATTGGTTCTGAAAATGTACTAGCAAATGGCATTAGTAATTTGTGTTATCACCTGACAGATATCCTGCAAATCCTGTGGGTGAGGCAGCCAAATCAAGGTTAGCTGCTGAGGAGGGATGGCTAGCTCTTGGCGAAAACATTGGAATTCCAACACAAATATTTCGACCTGGAGGTATCTATGGCCCTGGTAGAAGGTGTGGCTGTTGTCCCTGCATGGGAATATTTTCCATCATGTGGTCTTCTAAATGTTGGGTCAGCCTAGAATTCAGGTTTTAATTGGGCAAAAATCTTATATTATTTGCTTTGGCAGTGCTGTTGACACCATAATTAAGCAAGAAACTTTATCAGAAAGCCAGAAAAGGAGAATATCAAGGCAATACACGTCCCGAATTCATGTGGAAGATGTATGCCAAGCACTCAAGGCTAGCACCAAGAAGCCATCTTTTAGGTGTGCTGTAATACTCCTGTTCTATAATTCCGTGTTTGGTTAGACTTCTGGTCCATTCCATCATATCTGATATTGAAGTAGCATTAGGCAAAATCGCCCCATTACAGAAACGGGTGCTACTGATAGTTGGATAATCTGATAGATTTTGAATTTTGGACCCTTTTCTATATTTCACTTAAGAATTTTGGACCCTGTTTCAATTAAACATAACTTCACCTTCCGCCTTTCAACTACAACTGAACTTGTTAAATTTGGGCAGGGTCTAAAAGGACAGGGGTTGCTGTAAAATTTCCCATGAAGTCTGATTAAATATGTTGTGATTATCAGGAGAATTTACAACATAGTGGATGATGATCCGGCCCCACGCAAGGAAGTGTTTGCATATGCAGAGGCGTTGGTTGAGAAGAAGTGGCCTGGTAGGGTGAAGAAAAGTGTATCTTCCAAAAAGGTCGAATCAAACGAGAAGGATAGTTTAAGAGGCGAGAAACGCGTATGCAATAGCCGCATGACGAGAGAGCTCGGAGTTGAGCTTATTTACCCGAGTTATAAGTTAGGATTGCTGAGCATAATTAAATATCCAACTCAATGTAATATACCATAATTTGAGGAAATATTGTCTCAGATTGTGTTGCTTTTTTTTTTCTTTTTTATTTTCTTTGGCATGTATGGGTGATTATTATGGAAGAAACAAGATATTAACTTGCATAAACAAAACAAAAAATTAGTTGGTACGCTTTCTTTATAACACTAGTGAACACTGACGGTGAAGATCCATGTTATGTCGATTAGAGTTTATATAAGATTAACGTAATAATAAAGAATGCAGGGTAGCATTGACATAAAAATTAGCATCCCATTACAAATCAAAGGCCCAACCCGAACATTTCTGTGGTGACACAAGCACATACAAAACTAGCCTTGCATATACCACAAGACACCGCGCATAATCTGAAAACATAAATTTTGTCAAAAGATTACAAGATAGCCAGACCATGAGCGACCCAAAAAAGGCAGCATCTTCTCCATCAGACGGTTCATACTAAAACTATCCTATGACTAAATACTGCAGTCGGATCACCTAACCTTTTCAGGAGCTTAAAATCCATCGAATTAAGGCAGCCATATATTTTGCTGAAAGACTCGTGGAAATGCTTCAAGTCTCTCCCCCCTTCAACTTCACTTGGTCACTATAGATACGCCATTTCTGAAAATTCAACAAAAAACAAGAAACAAAACTACTTTAGTTAGTTGTGGAACAATAAGAGCCTATTTAGGATTGCTTTCCCTAAAAGATTTACTTTGAAGCTTTTCCTATAAGCAGCAGACTTAGTTTAAGGAAAGCAATTTTGGCAGTTCCATTAGAATAAAGGATCAAAATGTAATGTTAAAAGCCAAAATATGATGGTACACAAATAGTTTGCGATACCAACTTTCAGGGACAACAACTATGACTAGGGGTGGGCATTCTGTTTTAACGAACCGAACCGAAATGTTTCAATCAATCTACCAATTTTTCATCATAATTTTTACCGAATTCTCCCCCTAAGTGTAAGAACTACTACAGTTGAGGCGATTCAGTTCAGTAGAACCAAATGCTCTCCCCTAGCTATGACAGCAATTCCAAACAGGCCCTAACTAAGTGCAACCATTAAGGAACTTTTACCTTTAAAAGTTCAAAGCGATCAATATTCAAAACTTCCTATATCTTCCCCAGAAGCCTTTCTTCTTGTTGGAATCATTCTCTGAAAGTGACCTACTCCATTTGGGCCCAAACCGTCTCAAGAACGGCTTTTTGGAAGAGCTTGCTCCACCTCCACTAGTACTAGCTCCCCCCTTCAATGCTCCTCGCACCATACTTTTATGGTGATCAAAATCATCAGAATCGCTATCACGGTAGCTATCCACCACACGATTTCTCGGTATCTTCAGGCTCCTACACTTCAATGCTGACTCACCTCTCAAACCCTTTTTGCACGTTTTTGACACCCGTTTCTCACCTCCAACACATATCGGGCAAGCCGGGTCATATTTATCAACCTCCAGTGTCATGGTTTCTAGGCACTCGGCATGGTACACATGGCCACACACCAGAACAGCAACCACTGGTAGGTTCACTGAGACTCGCTCGGTTAAGAACTTTGAGCAGGCCCCACATGTTTGGAGGTCTAAAGATGGGGAACACGAGAACCGGCTACTGCATCCACTTACTTTGCTTAAACCGTACCCCAAATGCTCACTGTCGAAGGACCATCTCTCTCTTTGTGAAGAGGCTACAAGCTCAGAGAATGTGCGCATGGACCAACCATCAGAGGACCCACCACGTGATAGCACAAAAGATGAACGTCCTTCGGAGATTGAGTAATTGGGTGACTTTAACCCCAGGATTCGACTGTCTGAAATCTGCCTTAATAGGCGATGGCCCGGTGAGCGGCTAGCCCATCTTGAAGGGGTGGAGCTGGGAGGAAGTGGGTGGCCACAGATGGGTGAGGGGTCAGCAGCTGGAGTTGAAAAGGATGAATGTACAGGGTTTGAAAGTTTTGGAGTTGATGATTCAGCAATACTGTGTAGCTCTTCTGACTTCTTCACCTGAAAATGAAGGGATCAGAATTGATGATCTATAAACAGGAAGAACAGAGCAAAGAAAACTGTAGGCTAACACACTTTTTTTATAACTAGTTCTAACTAACCTGATCATCTTGGTAACCCCTTTCCAAGGATTGACCTGCAGCAAAAATGTAGAGATAGTATCACGAAGTAGAAAAAAAGGAGAAATTCAAAGACTTCGATTAGAGCTCTACCACAAAAAATACATCAACACTAAAAAAACACAAGCATACAAATGAAACAAGTATCATAATTGCATTGCAGTGATGACAAGCATACAAAGATCACATTTAGAAAAAGTAATTACAGTTTTCAAGGGAAAATCAACATAGGAAATCTTAATGGGCACTAATTCTTCTCTTATCTCAAAAAAATGTCTTAACTACCAGGATACCTAGAGAAAACATTCTACAGAAACTTAAATCTCAGTGACTAGGCAGCAGAAAATTGGCAGCTATAAATCATGATGACAAAGGATGTGAAGTTCTTTTCTAGTTTAGTTTTCCAGATCATGAACTAGTCATCAATTGATAGAGAAGTGCTAGGCCCGAAGGAAACAATGAACCCATTCAGCCCATAGCCCAAGGTTATTCTAGAAGAATAAAGAAGATTACAGGTGGCATAGTTAGTTATGAGAGAGTAGTACAGATAGTGTGAGGAGGGGAACGAATTGGGCAGCAAGGAAGAACATTTTGTCTGGTTTTGGCACTTTGGCAACAGCCAAGAGAGAGGGAGAAATCCCTGGGAGAGAGAGTACCCTTTTGAGTGCCTTTCTTTTGTTTCTATTTTCCATTTCCATTGTAATCCATTTAGCAATATCCTTAATCAATTCCATCAGTTTTCCATCTGTTACTTTCAATTTCTATTAATCAAAAGCTAGGTCCTATCATCAATACTACTCCAAACATCCACCATATAGAGAAAATAATAAGGTTCAAGGTTCTGTACACAGAAAAAGAACATGCAGCATAGGCATTCATTCCAAATCTCAAAGAGGCTAGAAGACTTCTTCCACAAAGAGTACAAAGACAAACAAACCCGTTTCTTTAATTAGGAGAAGAACAGAGTGTTCACTTTAGCTCCAAAAGAACTCGAAAACAATACAAAAAGCTAAAACACTTATGGAAATAAAGTTAGCATTTGGAAAAGCGTGATATAAAAGCACATAGCACTGGTTAATTCACAAAATTCTCTTCTCCATATATGAGTAATTATCTTAAATCAAGTGTTCATGCCTACATCATCTATAAAACAAATGACCTCGTGTGAAACAGAAAACCATAAGGCATCGTGAAACAAATAATAGCACACTAAAGAATCAAAACTCCACAAGTATTATTTAAAATGAACATACCACATAACTAGCGGCTACGAGATAAAGAAAATACGACCACATGTTTCCATTAATAGTAACAAACAAAATAAAACAGCTTGTGAAGTCCTACCTGAAGCTTGAGCAACCAGACTCGCTCTCATCCCTTCATACACCGGAGACTTCAGAGAAACAGGAGTCCCATAACTCTCATGTAGACTGACCTCATCTGAAAGATTACCTCTATCAGAACCTAGTGGTCCCTTCACCTCAACACTAGCATCTCTGCTGAGTCCATGAGATGTTTGGTACGGTGAACCATCGATTTCACCAGCTACACGCCTTCGATTGTCCCAACGGAAACTCCATGTAGGGGAGCATCTAGAATTACGATGCGAAGAGATAGATGTGTTTGTGATAGAAAGCTCCTCCTTACTTTTTGCTGCAACACAGCAAGCAGAGCCCATCTCCTCCAATAAAGAGACCACTTAACGCCAAAGTCAAAGAACGAGGAGGAACACTTAACTAAGGACATATATGGAGTCCTGTCCAAAATACAAATACACAACATTACAAGAATTCATTAATTTGGAGTAAAGTAATCAACTCCAAAGAAAATAATAAATGCACCAAAATACAAACCTACAAACATGTCTTTCAGCTAAGATATACATCATACATTCCTGATTTAAACAGACATTGTGATACTCGGTCAAAGTTTGATAAACAAACAGAATTTGTCCACATGTACTGGTTAGGAGTTTCCAAATACATTCTATATGAAAGTTGTAGTAGCGTCGTAGCATGTTAAAACAAACAATCAACCACTCATTAGTATAAAAGATTATTCTCCTGAACAGAGATCCATAGTTTGAGTGGTTACACGAAGAAATCAACTTATGATTAGAACATTCATACAAAGTAAAAAGAGGCTATTAGAGTGCGCAAATAATAAATAACAGTCTGATACTTTTGTCACTACCTGACATAAGTTATTACTCATTTAGGTAGAGTAAGAAAATCCAACAGGAGTTGTTTATTTCCTGTGCACTTCACACTGTTAAAACAGTAATACTGATGTGAAGCAAAAGCTAAAGTAAACTATTACAATCAGAGACAATTGAAAAGAGACATATGACAACTAGTTTACCATGCAAAAAGTATAAACCACACGCCTCTCCAAGTACCAAAACTCTTCCTTCCATAAAAAAAATGCCACCCAAGTCACCATATAAAAAAGTGAAAGAAAAGTTTACAATGACTTCATGAATCATAGCATTTTAAGTAACTTCAGAATTCTTAAGCCTTTATCTCTTCCAATAGAACAGAAACCTTGATAAGAATACAACAAAAAAAGAACTAAATGACTTCCAACACGGTTACATTAGAAACCTAAATATCCTGCACAGCGACTATAAGACAGAAGATCGACAGAAACCAATACCCACATATTTCCCCAAAAATTCAATAGACAATAATTAACACATTTAGTTCATAAATTAATTTCTCTGTAAATTTTGAACCTCTACTGATTGGGGGGATAAAAATCTTTTACTTCCACAACACTTACAAATTAACATACCAAACATAAAACGAAAGCCCCTTAAGTCAATACATAATGATCCAAAGACAACCGCTAAAAGAGATCCAAATACCAAGCTAACCAATTCCCAATCAATAAGCAATTAGTGCATTAACCACCCCATAATCGCATCAGTACTCAACTATATGCACAAATATCCAGTCAACCTCATCGATTCTCAAATACAAAACCAATACGCAACCTAGAAGTTCCACAATCATTTAACTTCAAGGGCAAACAAGGAAACAAAATCACTGTACTGCAAAAAAATTGAAGAAACTAAAACGCAATCACTGACAATCTAACGACAATTGATGGCTAAACCAACAAAATGAAAATCAAGCTAGGGTTTATCAACGGAAAAGGAAGTTCACAGTTACAGCAACGGGCCATTACCATATAAAAACGAAACCGAGAACGAAGCCAACGGTGAGCGGTACGGACGGTCGTTGGGCGGAATTCGGCGTCAGCTCCGTCGTCGCCTGCACCGGTGCGGCGGAGAGAAGAATGGAAGCAAAGGGAGAAGGACGGAGAGAGGGAATAGAGAGGATTTATACGGTGGGCGAGATAACGGCGTGAGAGGGGAAAGGGAGTTCCGTTTAAAAAGGCAGCATTGGGACGGCGACGGTTATGACGGAGGAGGAAAATGAAAAGAAAACAAAAAGGGAAGAGAAGTGATGTGTGACTGAAGTATAGTGAAGCCCACATGGGGAATTGTGCCCCGTTAGATGCTCTCCTTTTCTCCTCCTTTTTCGTTTATTTATTTGTTTTGCTTTTATTAGCTAATTTATTATTTTTGACTCCACTACACTTGTTCACACTTCACATTCAACTTACTCAATTAATGGAATTTTGTAAGGGTTATAGAGAGTATTTAATTGAAATTAAATAGATTTTGACTATTGTTCATTCTTTGGACATTATTTCAATTCAATAGAAGATGAGAGTTATTTAAAAGAGGATTTGATTGGAATTAAATAAATTTTAACTATGATTGTAATAATTCTCATTTGTTAGATAGAAATAGGATTCAAAGAGCGGACAAATCTTTTGTAAAAAAATCTTATAGTTGTATGCCCATCAGGCCCGCCTACAACCAAACTTGAACGTTCAATTTTATGTCTGTGTCAGATTGTTAGTTTTGAAAATTTTGAAAGTTTTACTAGTTGAATTTGATGTTTATATAAATGTTCCATTCAAATTGATTTTGTATATTAGCATATTGTAAACAGGTTATGGGTTGAATTCGGAAAAAAAGGTTGAAAAACCTAATTTAAAACTAAGGATCTGTTTGATATTGTTGTCAGAGTTGTTGTCCTTAAAAGTTGGTATCACAAACTTTTCATGTAACATCGTTTTTTTTATTTTGGCGGTGCATTTTGATACTTTATATCAAAAAGTTCAGAACTGCCAAAACTATAATATACTACTTTTAAAGAAAGCTTCAAAATGGAGGTTTTATGGAAAACAACCTCAAACATACCCTAAATTTCTTAACTGCATTCTTAATTAAGCACGAGCTGATGCTTTTAATTTACGTTATTTTGTTGTATCTGACTCAACCATTTTGATGAATTGGTCTTAACTCTAATGGCCACTAATATAAGAAAAAATCTTAAATTTTTTACTCGATATTTCTGTCTCCTTTTACTTTTAATCAATAGTAGGCATTTAGCATGTTTTCCAATTTTCAATTTTTACACAATCTACGTGAATTTTGTACACATGCAGGAAAAAAACCATGTGAATAATATAGACAGGTTGAAAAACAGCTTTAATGCAGAAAAAAATTGTTCAATTGTACTTTAAACACTAAAACAATCTCCATTTACTGACGACTTTAACATATGACATTCTCAATTATAGGTAAAGCTTGAACCACGACGTTGTTCAACATAGGTCACTAGAAATGGTGAAAAGCCTTAACAACAACCAAGTTCCCCACAAAAGTATTTCAACATAGATAAATATAGATATTACCGAAAAAAGTAAATAGAGTTGCATTTATGCAGTAAGGGTCTATTGAAATTTTCCATATCCTTATACTTTTTAAAATTTTGGTTTTTACGCTCATAAACAAAGAAAACTATCGAATATGCTTAAAACTTTGGGACCATTCACCATTTGTAATGTACTAATGCTTAAATTCATAATTACTACATATGAGTGAAACATATTTTGGAGTTTTCATTCATTAGCTCGAAAATGGATAAGATATGGGCTCTCCCTATCCTATCAGCAAAAGCCCAACCCAAATAAATGTTGGGCTAATAAGGCCCATCTTGCGATCTCTCACCAGCATAGGCCCATAAACTGAAGCCCATAATAGAACTGGGCCCAACATGCTTTGCATATAAAAGGCCCATCTTTATTTCTTCTTATCTTTACCCTTTCCTTGTCACTAAAACAATAAATAAAATTTCTTTTTTATAACCATCAATACATTAGTTTCGATATTTGAAGAAATACTCGCCAACTTAATTCACCATTAGAACAATGGCCATAATTACGGTTGATCATGAAAAATTACATTTGACAATACTTGATACATGTGAAAACTAATACAACAGAGTAATCAATTTTCCTTTTACGAGGATTTTCATTTTTCATTGTGTCCAAGCGACCTAATTCTTCACTTTTTATCTCAAAAAAATCATCTGTCTTCCATTTTTAGTTCTATTTCGTGCTCCTCTTCAAAAAGTTTGATTGTCTTATTCTTAATGAAATACATAAGTAAATATAGGTCTATGGAACATAATTGACACGCTATAATTGTGTTTGATTGGGTCTATACTTTTGGGTGTGCTTTTATGCTTAGTCAGTTCAACATAATGGTGTTTAATGCGTGTGTCTATTTAAAACTAAGACAACCAAATTTTTAAATAGAAGAAGAATTGAATAAGATAGAGTATACAGTTATATTATATGAATGAAAATAACTGAGGCTTTGGAGAGGAAAGTAAAAAGTTGTGTGTTAAAAAGAGAGACAAATGATAAACGACACGTGAGAGGGGTGACATGGTAAAAATAAAACATATTACGTTGCATATTGGTGTCATTTTGACCACTGTATTGATAAGAATTAGATTGATGTACTATATATTCTTAGGTCTTGAGTTATATGTAACATGGTCTTTAATAAAACGAAAATTTTACAGTAGTTGGCATGGTTCGTAATGTATGGTAAAATATGATACTCTATAACTAGGACTGGAAACGAACAGAATCACTTGCAAGAAGTTGGATGTTCGGTTCAGAAAAAGCTCGTTCGAGCTCAACTCGCTAATAAACGAGCTTGTTTGTGAACAAAATATTAAAATTGTTGTCATAAATGAGCCGAACTTGAACAAGGTGTATTCGAGATTGAAAACTCGCAAACATACTTAATAAGAAGGTCGCAAATTAACTCGTGAATAAGCTCGTTAAGAGCTCATGAGTATGTTTTTATCGTTTTATTTGTTTATGATATATATCTACATAGTTAGCTATTAAAACATTACATAAATGGTTATACTTGGTACATAATGAAAATAAATGTATGTATGTATGTATATAATATAATGTTGAAGTATACATAAAATATAAAATATATATGATATTTTGATTTATAAGGTTAAATAATAATTT
>CAOJBJ010447900.1:0-14549 GCA_948291685.1 Euphorbia celastroides | reverse complement strand
GAGATCCTCGCCTACTGTTGCTGCTAGTAAAATCCTGCCAATCTTTTAGTATCAACATAAGACCATGTTTACGGCCTACTACAAGTTCCAACAGCTAAATTGTGCTGCAAACTTTGTAAACATTTATCCTATAGATCAATTGAATCCGTGAGTTGCGTATCACATAATGTATACTGTATTTTACACAGACCCTCACAAGATCTGATGCATCACCAGCAGCTTTAGTTTTCCCCTGAAACATTTATTCGCTATGATTCAATAAAAATAATGACTCTGAAGGTGGAACTTTAAAGGTGCTACAGTATGAGGCCCGGGATCAAGTACCCCAATTCGATCGAATCTAAACAATTTTGAATGTTACGTGACTCGCATACAAGAGATATTGTAGATGTATATCAAGCAACTTTGACATACCATAGTCTAACCATGATCAAATAGCCGATTTTCAGAGCAAAACTGCCGCGCAAGCTTTAGCCAAATTTACTCAACTAGCTAAAAAGAACAAAACACAATAACAAGCATCATTTTGCACAGGACACACCGAGTTCAAATTGGCAAAGAAGAGAAGGACAGCTTTGAACCTTGGCTCCCACCCGAGTACCTCTGCAATGCCATGAAATGACTTTCCGCGCTCTATGGCCGGTATGAAGAGCATCAAACTGTCCAAGAGCTACTATTCCTCCTGCAATAATAGTTGCCATACTAGAAATCAGGGAGGCCTAAAGCATCAAACTTTTCGACTTTTTAAAGTTTTTGTTCTATATATTTGGTGCTACGAGTCCTAAAATATTTGGTATAGGGCCATTGATTTATAATACCTTCCTCCAAAAGATGCAACCTTCTATTAAGTAGAGCTAATCATTTTACTGTTAATTTAAAATATATCCAAAAAATTTATCAACGAACTTCCAAAGCCTTCCAACTAATGCCACCTCTATTTCAAATTTGTTATCTTTCATTATGGTTGTGTAGGTGCATCTATTGGAATACTTTATCTTGACAACAGCTTCAAATTTTGTTTTAAAAATTCTTATTTTGCACCTAAGCATTATATCATTATCTTTTGAAAAATATTCTATCATATATTAGGTATTTACTCACGATCAAAACTCCCACGAGGTATTTCTCATATACCAAACATGACAGATATTGTCCATTACTTCTCCTCATGCAATCGCTATTCAAAGTATACACATATGTTTCGTTGTTACTTTGAAAGCTACTCTTATAGTTTGATGCTCATATTTAACAGAAACTAAATGTTTTCAAACAAACAAACCAAGTGGTATTAAATTAATTCTATCAAAAAAACAATTCATTGTAAAATTGTGTAACGAAATTTCTTTATTCTATAATCTCTCAATTATTAAGATTGAAATAAAGCTTTAATAGTAAGGGAGATTCTAAAGTGATTTTGTTTTAAATAAAGTTATCCTTAATTTTATTAATTTCAACATTCATTGTGTGAGGTTCATTATTAATTTAATAATAAAATCAATAAAATTATACTTTATTTAAAACAAAGTAATGGTTGGTAAAGTCAAAATTGCTTCTTGCTTACTTTAACGGGACACCACCATCCCAATTATCATCTCACTCTCCGTTAGCTGAATCCCGGAGACGACGGAAGAACGAGATTAGGGTTTCCCATCAATCCTAATCCCAATCTTCCCCGAATCCCCTATTCTGAAATCCACCTCCAGCTCCCCTCTAATCCATCAATGGCGTCTTCAATTTGCATAAACGAGGCGCTCACAGACGACGAGCTGCGCGCGATTTTGTCCCTGCTCGGCGATAAGGACAAGGACGTTTTTGGTTTGGTCTGCAAGAGATGGCTCCATTTGCAGAGCACCGAAAGGCGGAGACTTGCTGCCCGAGCTGGGCCTCTCATGCTCCAGAAGATGGCTAATAGATTCTCTCGGCTGATCGAATTGGACCTCTCTCAGTCGATTTCTAGGTCGTTTTATCCTGGCGTTACTGACTCTGACCTTGCTGTTATTGCTGATGGGTTTAAGTGCTTGAGGACCCTCAAGCTGCAGAATTGTAAAGGTAAAGTCTTGGCCTTTTTGTTCTATTCAGTGATTATTCAAGTTTCAGTCTGTTGGGTGACTCTAACATAGGGAAACTTGAACTGGGTTCAATTTGTTTTACCTCTTCGGCCTAGCATTATGCATTTCTTGTTTAGTCCTAGTGAATTGAAGTTGAGAGAACTACTTTGGTTGAAACTTGAACTGGGTTCAATTTGTTTTACCTCTTTGGCCTACCATTATGCATTTGTTGTTTAGTCTATGTGAAGTGAAGTTGAGAGAACTCTATTGCTAATTTGGATTCTTATGCAGTTTTAGGTTTGGTTCAATCAATTTGTTGTTGTTTTAGTGCCAATTGTCTCTTACCCTTTTGTGTTGCAAACCTTTTGTAGGTGTTACGGATAGGGGAATGCAGTCAATTGGAGGCAAACTTTCTTCTCTGCAATCCTTGGATGTATCCTATTGCAGAAAGCTGACAGACAAGGGATTATCTGCTGTTGTCGAGGGTTGTAAAGATTTATCGAGTCTTCATCTCTCTGGTTGCAGATTTGTTACTGATAAATTACTGCAAGCACTTTCAAATAACTGCCCTGGTCTACAAGAGCTAGGCCTCCAAGGATGTACAAACATAACCGACGATGGCCTTACAGACCTCGTTAAAGGTTGCAAACACATCCAATTCCTAGACATCAACAAGTGCACCGATATTGGAGACCCTTCAATTTCCAGTTTCTCCAAGGCATGCTCGTCTTATGTCAAGACATTGAAGTTGTTAGACTGCTACAGAGTCGGGGACGAATCTGTAAATTCCATAGCCATGTATTGCAATAGCCTCGATACCCTTATAATTGGCGGCTGTAGAGACATCTCTGATGTGTCAATGAAACAGCTGGTCTCGGCCTGCAAAAACAGTTTGAAGAATCTTCGAATGGATTGGTGTTTAAACATTTCAGACAACTCAGTGAGCTGTATTTTGAGTGAATGTCGAAGCCTCGAGGCTCTCGACATCGGTTGCTGTGAGGAGATCACAGATGCTGCATTTCTTGATTTAAGAACTGTAGAAACAGAACTGAGCCTGAAAGTTCTGAAGATCAGCAACTGTCCAAAGATAACAGTATCCGGGATAGCCGTGCTATTGGAGAAGTGCAATGCTTTGGAATACCTCGATGTGAGATCTTGCCCACATGTTACAAAGTCGGGTTGTGACGAGGCTGGTTTGCAGTTTCCAGACTTCTGTAAAGTAAATTACAGCGGAAGCTTAAACGAGCCCGATGTTCTGGTTTAAGGCTTTATTGCCTTGTTTGATGTTAGTGTAAATGTGTGTATGTTTATTGTCCTTTGTGTGGTGTGCATTTTTTGGGTTTTCCTTAATGGTGCTGTAAGATGTTCATTATTTTTAATAATTATTAATTGATCAGCTTCCTTTCTCTCTTTATCTTTTACTTAGCTTTAATCATGTGGTTGGTATTAGTTGTTTGGTGCTGTTGAGCTTTAGCAAAAGGCAAAAGCCCTCTTGTTTCATTTTATAATCTACAAAGAAGGCGCCTATTTTGCCTAAAAGACTCTTCTGTTGATCAAGAGGTAATGTATTGACAAAATTAGGTAACTTTTAAAGCTCTTGACCCAATAATTCCTAGCTTCAAGTTTAGCTAGAGAACAGTGTTTTAAAAGCAAGTTGTGCTTTGGTTTAGCTAGACAAATAAAGTGGCAATGTAAAAACTAATCATTACAAGGGTCACACTTAAAAATTGTCAACAACTTTAGCTTCAACTTAAAAATTGTCAGTTCGGTTCCTGTTAAACTGAATTCTCACCCTGTAAAAACTAATCATTACAAGGGTTATACTTAGATTAAGAAAAACTTCTCATTAATAGAAGTTATGTACAATTTTTGGTGTCAACTAATAATCCTGTTGACAAGTGATCTTGCTACTTAATAGTTACATTCCAATTTCATCCCGGTAATAAAAAGGGCTGAAGGGTGTTGCTTAAAACTAATCAAATGATTCAAATCTCATTTGATTGGCTTGTAGAAATTGCCTGTTGAAGTTGCTTGAAAGCTTTCTGATAGTTCAAGAAACCCATAAACCAGAAATCAAACTCATCAACCGTCACTATCTCGATGTACTTCTGCGACGGTGTCTTCACATTTTCACTTTGGTTCGCTGCCTTAATCTTCCTCAATGGGATCACAACCTGCAACAAAAAAACTCACTTCTTTAGCATCTCTAATCTCCAATAATTAACACTTAACGATGTTTTCATCGTTCACTAATTACCTTGTAATGAATTCTGACAATTTTCCCATCAGCAGAAGTCATTTTAATGGATCTCTCACTGCAAAAGGCGATCTTTTCGGTTGAGATGAAGAGAAGACCAACAAGAGGACCAGCTGTAGTTGACAAGTAACATTGGCAAGCTTTCAACAGTCTCTCTCCTTCTCTAACACTAAACAACTGCCTGAAAATTTTCTTCACTCCTCCTACTTGAATAATTCTTGCCCCTAAACTCAACTTCCCCTTCAAAGTTTCTGTGATTTTGCTCCCCAGTTTCACTGCAACACAGCAAACCCAGAAAAAAAAACTCAGTTTCATCCACCAAAGTGAACGTTTTGCACAAAAAGTTCACAACTTTTCTTCATACTTACCATGCTCACGGATTCCATGAGCGAATTTGTCGGCTTTCTTCCCGAGCTTGTTCATCCTTTGAATCACAGAGTCTAGCTTGTCTGCAACATGTTAAAACCACACCAGATCAATAAAGTTTCGATCTTTTTTGATACCGAGAAGTTAAAAGGATAGATTGTTACCTTGTTTTACAGTGAGGGACTTATCAGCAGGAGTTGGAACATATCCTTGGGATGCATTTTCAAGTAAAAGCCTTGGCATTTTCTTAACTGGGTTTTCAGCTAAGGCGATCGGGATACCGAAAACCTGAGCTTTTTCAGCTGAAGTCTTCATCTTTGAATCAAAACAAGAAAAGGGTTTTTGTGTAGAGAACAATTAGGTTGCTTAACTTGGTTGATGGATGAATGAATAAACTGAACAAGTATATATAGAAAAATGATAACATAGGTTGGTAACGCTAAAGTTTTGAATTTTGATAGCATGAGTCAGCCATAGATCATCCACGTTTTGAAAGGCAGACATGTTGACTCAGACATTGCATGTTTTTTCAAGAAAAGATTACATTTTTATTGCTTTTAAGAGAAGAGATCTTGTAGGCCCTTTTCTTGTTATTGCTTGTTTGTTTTCCCCCAATTTTTGAATATCCACTATTCCCTATTTGATTGGAGTTTGATCATTCTCTTTATTCTTTGTTAGTGTTTGTTCAAGTGAGAACATTCTGGAGCAAAAAGTTGTATAACTAAGATCTTATAGTGTTATTACTTGGTTCGGGTCTCTTATGGAGGAAAATTTTATTGCGGTCTTGAATCACGCATTGTGGTTCGGGACTACTATGATCGTGTCCCGTTAACTACCTCGAGCTAAACTAGTATTTGGTCAGATTTTCATTTGGGTATAAGTTATGGGAAAAAGTTTCAGTTGTTCTTGATTAGTTGAGATGGTTGAAATATAATTAATTTCTTTAGTAAATGCTGACTGTGTGGATAAGGACTTTTTGAGGTGGCAATATAGCTTTCTGATGGCAGTAACCACCACCTTCATTTCTATTAAAAAACAGACCATAAAGCCATTTTCAAGATTGTGTGTTGGATCAATCAAATTATACTTGAGTGTCAGGCAGTTAGATTTCATCAAACTACAAACTACCTACCTTTTTCTATAATAAAGGGTTAAATTCTATGATCTACACGTTTTCACATTGAAATTCTTTTAGCGGAATGCATTTGAACTCCCTTAATTTGTCTTGAATATTCTCTTGAATTTTTAAAAGTTTCTCTTGTCCCTGAGCTTACAAAAACATATCACTTTATACCTTTTAGCTTCTAAAAATGCACCAATTTGCCACCTAGACAGTGCGTGTTGACTTCTAATTGACTTATCATTTTAGAAATGTCATCCGATCGAAATTTCACAAATGGAATTTAAATGTTTCAAGGTCTATTTTAGACAAGTTTAGGGGGACGAGAGACTATTAAAGAAAGTTTAGAGGATGAGATGAACATTTAAAAGTTCAGGGAACAAAGAGAAATTCGAAACAAGTTCAAGAGGATCCGGATGATTTGGCCAATTCTTTTTATTGGAGGTGTTTCCATAGTTAAAACTTCATATCCATTTGAGTCTCCTCCAACATGCTCATCAGTTTATCTTGTCAAGTGAATTTTTACTGTGAACGATTTATATTAAAAGTTACTGGGATAATTATTTTTGACCTAGACAATCAAAGGATTAAATTTGTCATTTTAGAGTTATTAGATTTTGGAAATTAGAAAGAAGGATCACATAATGTTGAAAAAATGACATCAAAATGTCACAAATGCACAACTTAATTGGACCAAACCACTTTTTGTTACAAGAAATTGTATATTGTATTGTATCCATTCTTTTATTTTAATCTTTAATTAAGCTGAGGTGTTGATGACTAGGCAATTGGCCTACCGGTACTCAAATAAATAATATATATATTATGGTCCACCAACTTAATTTTCTCCTTTTTCCATCTCCACCATTTAAACCACCAACATTAAGTTATTCCCTATTTCACAATTACTAAACCAATAATTTTCTCATACTTTGAAGTTAATTAACTACTTAAGTAATAGATCCTTTTTTCGAGCTCTTAAAAACAAGAAATAATAACAAAAAAACAAGATATAATCAAATGAGCTAGTTGGATTGCCGACGTACCTTCTTTGATGTTTAAGTTAAAAAGATGAAATATTCTGATGAAATTTTTATAATGTAAAACTTACATAATTATCGGTTTTACTAAGAATGAAATGTATTGTATTACTTAGTATGTTCACTTCCATAACTCTCATTCGACATGTATTTCATTTTTCATTTCTCTTTCATAATTGTTAATTTTTCTCTCTTGCATTTTAAATTCCCTCTCATAAACATGACTCCTTAACAAAATTTAAATGAGAAGCATACAAAGAAACGTGTACATCAGATTTTGTTTTATTGCATATCATATCCACATCAGCCTTAATCTCACGGTGTAAGCAATGAGTTGACATATACCAATATGAAAGAGAAATTCAAATTTAGACAAAATATTCCAATCCAGTAAAAAGAATGAAGGAATATTCCAAGTTTGGTAGATCTTTTGTTGGTTAAAATAATATAGGTTACAAGTTGGCCTATATAAAAATAGTAAGAGATGTTTATTGCAGGGTGATCTTATAGCTTTCTTAATCTAATTTGTCTTATTTTCTTTATTCATTAAATTAATATTTGGGAAAACTATTTGTTCAATTCAATTTTGATTAGCTCTATGTTTGCATGTCAATATTGATTTGGAGTTCTCAAATATAAAATAATGTGTGTGTTTCACACTATTTATTATAAGTTAATTGTTAGCTGAAATTAATAGTTGTTTCAATTAATAGCGAAACATAGCTATGATTGAACACTTTGATATGGTTTTTACTATTGCAAAAACAAAAGATACAATTATTTAATGTTATATATGAAGTGATTTACTTATAATTATTGATAAGCTTGAACATAAATTGCTTTTATGTCCAAGTTCCTCGTAATGTAATGGTATCTCTTAATAGTAAATACAAGGCTACGTGTATTATTAAGTCCCTAACGTTTTCCTGAAAAACCATTTAAGTCCCTAACGTTTCAAAGCGGCCGTTTAAGCTCCTAATGTTTCAAAAACGCGTCATTTAAACTCCTAAATCCTACGTGATAGCTGACGTGGTAACTTTGACTTTTATGGGAGAGTGACTGGCTTTCTGGCGACAGCGACGATTCCGGTGAACCTTTCCGGTGACGGTGGACTTCCGGCGGTACTTTTTCGGTGATGGCGAACTTCCGACATCATTTTTCCCGGCGACGACTGACTTCTGGTGGCACTTTTCCGGCGACGGCTGCTGACGTGGTGGCACTTTTCCGGCGAAGATGTTGACATGGCAGTGAGTGTAACTCACTCTCTTGGGTGAGAGCGGGTTTGTGTGTTTGAGGGGCTTAAATGACATATTTTTAAAAACGTTAGGGACTTAAACGGATACTTTCAAACGTTAGGGGCTTAAATGTTTTTTCGGACAAACGTTAGGGGCTTAATGATGCAATATAGCCTAAATACAATGTTATGCATGATCATATTTATTTATTTAGCTACATATAATCAAATTACATATTCTTGAAATTTTTATTTTGGCTATAGAAAGATTGGGATATGACTGCACATTTTCTTCTCAAAATTTGAATGGATTGAACTTCATAAACAAATTGTGATTTGTACATATAACTTATAATCACCTCTTGGCAAAACAGATAAAGAAAATAACATCCACTAATTACAATTAACATTCAATTAAGTCAAAGCTTGTAACATGAAGACATCCATGCTTAGGAAAATTGATTAGCAACCTCTTGAAGACACTTGAAAGTTTTCTCATAATTCAAGAAACCCATAAACCAGAACTCAAAATCATCAACTGTAACTATCTCCATGTACTTCTGGGTTGGATTCCTCATGTTCTCACTCTTGTTTACTGTCTTAACCTTTGAAATTGGGATCAAAACCTGCACAAACACAAACAGATTGAAACTTTTTAAGATGTTCTTTGCAAGAACACGAAAAAATTGGAACTTTATAAGATGGTTTTTGTTACCTTGTAATGGGCTCTAACTGATTTCCCATTTGGAGAAGAAAATTTGATTGATCTTTCGCTGCAAAAAGCAATTTTATGTGTGGAGATGAACAAGAGACCTGCAATTGGACCTGTTGTTGTTGAGAGATAGCATTGAGAGGCTTTTAAGAGCTTTTCTTCTCCTTCTTTAACTGTAAATAACTGTCTGAAGATTCTCTCTACTCCACCAACTTGAAGAATCTTTGCCCCTAAACTTAACTTCCCTTTCACTGTTTCACTTATGTTTGTCCCAAGTTTCACTGCATTTCAACAATCAAAGAATTAAAGGCTCTAGCTTTTTATCCAAATTCACTAGAGAAAGTTGTTCTTACCGTGTTCTCGAAAACATTGGGCAAAGCTGTCAGCTTTCTTGCCTAGTTTGTTCATCCTCTTCAACACTGAATCCCCTTTTCCTGCAATATAACAGTAATCCATTTGTGTTATTGATTACTCTATATGTTTAAAAATCGCAATCGAAAAAAGGTGAAAAGGGTAAGAATTGGTACTTTGCTGGAAGGAAGAAGCAGTGATTTGGTATTGGGTGCCAATTTTGTCTGATTCTGAGATCATTGGAATCCCAATCACTTGAATATCAATAAGATTCTTCATTTTTCGTTTCGGTTCTTTTAAAACTCTCTCCAGTTTTATAGAGACAAGGGTGAGAATTGTTGTAATGTGTCTGAATCTGAGTACCCATTTGAAGGTATTTAAAGGCCAGACAAATACTATGAAGATGACAAACAAAGGCAATGCTTTGTTTCCTTCAAGGAAAAGTTGCAAAATTGCCTACTTTTTGGGAGGTTCCATTAGCAAATAAAGAGCTACATTATTGAAAGATTATTGGGTTTTGATTAAAATTAGTTTATCTCAAATAGCTGGAACCAATTAAGATGATGAAATAACCTTAACTATCAAGAGTGTGTTTTTGTGTTTGTGTGGAGTTTGAAGCTTTTGAGTTGGCAGATTGAGCTTTCTGATCTCATTGCATAAACCAACTTGACCAAAATCTCTTTAACAGTTCTTTTTAAAAGATTAAAGATGGCACCTTTTTGGAAAGAAAATGGTCTTCATTGGTCAAAGAGAAGAAGGTGACATCATCTGAACCAATAATGTATTTTATTTTAATGTTGGATTCATTTTGCTGGTGTAAGAAATGATGGGTAGTAGACCAATAAACCATGCTTGGTTATAAAACATGTCTCATCCAAGGCTAAGCAGGTTTAGTTCAGACATTATAAACCGATTGGTTTTAATCGAAGTCGAAAGCAAGGAGCGGTAGTGGTGTCCTATGAAATTACTTATATACCCTTATGAAAAAATGAATCTTTTTGCCACGTGTTCATGCTTGGTTATAAAAGATGTGTCTTTCGAAGCTAAGTTCAGACATTATAAACCGATTTGTCTCAACTGAAGTCGGAAGCAAGGAGCGGTGATGGCGTCCTATGAAATTACTTAAATACCCTTATGAAAAAAGTGAATCTTTTCGCCACGTGCTCTCGCTTACTAGGCGAACGCTCAATTACTTGTATGGTATCCTTAATAAGAAAGGAAGCCAGTTGGAGAGAAAGCAATCTAATGGCTGACAGAAAAAAAGAATGGCCATGTCAGCATCATGGCAGTGGAAAGTTATCATCTTGAAATTTTTTAAATTGTCAAACTTTGTGGGAATGTGAAAGCCTTTAACTAGTAAAGGTGTCAGATTCACCAATTAAGTAATCAGTTTCAAGTCAATATATAAATGTCATGAGGAAACTCAAAAGGGAATAATATTTAACTGTAGATTGCCATTTCATGATATATGAAAAGGTTAAAGAATCTCCAAAGAAATGGGTATTCTCAGAATTAACTTGCTACTTTATTTCTCCTTTTAATTTATTTCTAGTGTAAGTATTTTCTTTGTTTTTTCGTTCACATTATTGTGAGGTTCAAAGTAGTTTAATCTCTTGCTTAAATGTTGTATTTTTGGTGCTGAAAGAGAAAGATTTATCTTTGCATGATTGTTAAGTTTTGGTAGAGAATTCAGAAATAAAAAAATTGTTTGAATCCCATGGCTGAATTCATATCTATGCATTTTGACAAGATTTTCACAGTATCACCTGCTTAGTTGATGATAATGAAACTGCAAGAATTTCATTTTTGAATGAATAGATGATTCCTTATAGATCCTTGTCTTGTCTGAAACCAATTCTGTTGAGTTGGTATCTAAAGGGAAGTGAATATTGCAAGTGGAGAATCTTTAAGCTTTTAGTTGCAGAAGTCATGTATAGGTCATAAATTTTGTAGACTAACATGACACTTTTAATGAAAACATAATGAATTAATGGTGAGTTTGGTTACTTTAAGGAAAACCCAAATCTCCATTTCCAAGAACCACAAAAGTCTTGACAACTAGCTATGCAAGATTTCCTCCATTGTAGGTGCTTTTTAATAGAATATGTTCTTTAAACAATGGGAGAGAATGTGTGTCAAAAGCCTAGTTTTTATACATGAGAGACCAGAGTATTCTTAGTCACTAAAATATCTTCCATTAGATATTTGACAAGTATACAAGTGGGGCTTAAAGTGCAACTTTGCTCAATTACAGACTCGTCGAACATCTAATTGAAGCTATTTTTAGTGACCCTGATCCCATGTATAATTTCTCTTCAAAGCCACGTTAGCGAAATCAACTTCACTTACACACATCTAGCTGAAAGTATTTTTAATGACTAGGAACACATGATCCTATATATAATTTCTCCTCAGAGCCATGTTAGCGAAATCAGTAGAACAAAATATAAGAACTTACCGAAAAAGGGAATATGGTATAATAATAGTATAATATAGGTATATATATGATGGATTGTATAGAATTGAAAGTATGAATTCAATTTTCTAAAGAATGAATGATTGACTAAATGGTCCAAAGAAATACATATAAAAGGACATGGGGAATATGGTTAGTTGGAACATACTTTTCAATCATAGAAATGAAATCCAAGCAAAAGCTGTAACTTTCATGCATTTCTCTGCCACGATTCACCCTTTTTAGCTGGCACTTCTCCTTTATTATGCCAACCACTTTTTATTTTAAATAAAAATGACCCAAAAATAGTTGAAAAAAAGCAAATATGATTCATATATGCTACTATTTTGTCATGTTATTTCATGCACAAATCCAACTAAATCTCAGCTCAATGAATTTGGTTTGGGGCTTAAAAATTGGAATCTTCGTAACAAATCTGGTATTAATTAGGTAAAATGTCATCTCATATGGTGCTTTTATAGTGATACAATAGCCTTAAAAATGTTACATCACTATGGTGGCGCTTAGCTTTCCCCTTTCGTGTATAATGAGTTATTTAGCGATGAGTACAGCTAAAAATAGTAACATGTAAAAATGAGTTCTTTACAACATTGGTGCCATAAATATAGAAATGTCGATTAACCGTCTACAACTAAGCCTAATGTAAAACCGAAAAAAGTAGTAAAATGGTGCCTGTCCTAAGCCTAAATGCTGCTGCAGTTTTCAACTGCTCCTGCCTATACAAATGCCTGCAGTTTCCCCTCCCTACCGCCTTATTCCACATCGCTACCGAAATAAAACAAATAACAGTACAATTATCGTTTGAATCAGAATATTATTCTGCTTAAACCGAGACCTCTGAACCCAACAAAATAACCAAATAGCCATCCACCTTAGCATCTCACCTATGAGCAGTAGTGGGAGGCATCGGGTATGTGATGGAACCCATGTTCATCGGTGCACCGGGGACCATAGCTCCAGGGACCGGGGCTCGAACACCATAGCCGGGGAGGTTCACAGGGGTTCCAACCGCGGAAACGAGTGGCCCACCAATGGGCTGGCCTATAGTTGGGGTGCCGTACATGGCCACACTAGGGGGGTTAGCCGGGTGTTGGTTGGGTTGCTTGGAGGGTTTGCCAGAGGGACCACCGCCATTGGTTTGACCGGTTATGGGCCCTTGAGGGGATGCAAAGTCTCCATTGCCTACACTTGTGATGTCATGAATGCTAGACCGGCGTCTGTCTTTGTTGATCGAGTTCAACCGGATGAAGTACTTCTGGGCATGGCTGGCCACTTGGGTTGGCGTTCTTGTCACCACGAAGTTTCGGGATATGCTCCGCCAATCGCCTTTGCCGTACTTCTCCAAACCGAGCAGAAATAACCTGTAGATTAAGAACGGGAAATTAATGCCACCACTTGGAACAGCACAATCAAATTACAACGTTCTAGTATGTAAAAAGCAATCAGAAGCCAGATAAGAATGCCAACTGAGAAGAGAAGGTTGCTAAACAAATCAAGTTGACTTATATCACCAAATGAATTTTCGATTCACTATTCTGGAGAACAATCATTTCACTGAGAATAGATGACACCATACTGAGAAGCTTTCTTCTGTGAAAGTAAAAGCAGCGTATGTGTAAATATATGTAATAAGACCAGCAGAAGCTGAAGTATCTGTTTCTACTCTATTTTAGAAAGAGCAACATTTAGAAAATAAGACTCGTGGAACCTAAAACCACCAAACATCATATATGCAAAAGATACAAATTCTAGACTAGTTGAGAATTTATTGTGCAGCCCTCTCTTAAGACAGAGGAATCATGCCAGATTTGTGTCCAATATTTCTGAATTAGATATTTAGATGCCACAGTTTTCAAACTAAATTTAAAAAGAAGTGCATTTTCCTAATATGCTTTGAAACTAGGAACATTAAGTGCAGCGGAAAGCAACTTGTCTGTTTAGCCAAAGAACAAACAACGGCATTGAGAAATAGGTTGAACCAGACTAACAAACAATTTCTGTTATATACCAATGTCCTAGATCAAAAAAATTCCTAATTACAGAATAGGTTGATATTTGGCAACAAACATAGAAAAGCAATTTAATGCAAACAAGCCTACACAAAATCACCCGTTGGTTCAGTTCATCCACAAATGAAACTGCTAACAAGCATAACTACCATTGAATTTACAACACTTTCAGCAAAAGAATAGTGGAACGGAAATTCAAAGATACCAAAATAACTTCACACAACATAAGATTCCACACACTAAAACACAGCTAAACCGACAACTAAGTGAATAATCATGAGCGAAATAACAATCCAGAAACACATAAATACCTGTGCTCATCCTCTGTCCAAGCAATTCCCTTTCGGCGTTCTTGATCCGACCTAGAAGCCTTACTGCCATGACCTGATTCACTGTTATGATGCCCCGAGTTTCCACCCTTCTTACTGGTCCCTTCATCTCCACCATGGCTAACCGAACCATCAGAAGAAGAATAGGTAGGCAGAGGCACACAGCCAGCTTCGATCTGAGTTATATCGTCCACAAGAAGTTCATAATGATATTTAATTTCATCTACCGTTTTGCCTTGTACATCTGCTGCAATTTTCTCCCAACGGTCTGCATCGTCTTCTGGATATGTTGCAAGGGCATTCTCAAATGCCTTGTCCTGATCTATAGTCCATAGAGAGCCACAGTCTGCTTCATCCACTGTCATCTAGACTTTGCTTGAACCCGGAATTCACTCAGAAAACAACGAAATGATATATAACGAAGAGAATTCGATCCGATCTTCGAATGAATTGGGATCTGAAATAATTCTATATGAGGTATCCCCAACTGAAATGAATTTCAGGTTGAAGAGAGACAAAGAAATGGACCCAAATGAAAACTATGAAGCACCAATTGCAGAGTAGCGAGGAATTCAATGGCGATTTGCTCCAGAATTCAAAAAAGCTG
>CAOJBJ010447450.1:0-10174 GCA_948291685.1 Euphorbia celastroides | reverse complement strand
TTAATGAATGAGATGAATTTAAATTGCACACAAGGTTTTTATCCTGGTTTGGCCCCGCCTACTCCAGTCCCCAGAACTCTTGCTAGGCTTTAATCCACTAGTAGATTCCTTTGCGAGCATGAATCAAGCCTATTACAAGTTATCTCCGAAAAGCACCCCTTTCCGGAAGTAGGATATACAATTAAACTCTCACTAGCTTAGCTGAGTCCTTTCAACGGGATATACCATTTATAATCACTCACCTAGATCTAGAAACTAAGTCTCACTTTCCAAACCCCCGATTGAAAAGATTTACACTTTGTTTTTACAAAGAAATTTTAGAACAGATTTGAAACAAGATCTTGTTCTCTTTTATTTTCGTAAGTCGATCACTTGAAACTTGTATAGCTCTCGAAAGCTTGAAAATCAGCAGCTTCTTCATGCTCCATGATCCTTTATTTATAGGTTGGGCAATAAATGCTACCGTTAGAGAGGATTGAATCCGGTTTGTTGAAGAAGCTAGGTGTAGGCGCATCCGGACCGTCCCTTTGGCCGTTAGAGACAATTTAATGTCCGTTGTAGCTAGGGATTTGTGCGTTAATGTAGGATCATAGACTTTCAAACAAAATCCTTTGTCTGAAGAACATCCTTGTACGTTCTGAATCGGCTTTGAAGTCCACGCGCTCAGCTATTAGTTGATCAGTAACTTTATGTCGCTGTCACCATGTTGTTTTTGTCTTTTAGTGCTTCTTTCTTCATTAAACGCTCTGACAGTTGGTGGACTGCATTTAATGCTCCTTGAAGACCGGTTTTAATCCTTTTTAGCACACTTAGACATTATGAATTTGTTTGTGATTGGATCCACTTCTGTCCACGTGGAGACCGAATCTTTTCCTTGCCAGTTCTCGTTCCAGAACTTCCTGATCCGGATCTTGCTGCTTGACTTTAACTTCACGTATTTTGTTTATCTTCAAACTCTACTCGAAGTGGGTCGGATCTTCTGCTTTGGTAAGCCACTTCCAACATCTTATATTCTTAGAAATTCAATTCATGAACTCTTTACATTGTTTGATTTTAAACTGATAATATAACCCTCCAAGTCGTCCTTCAGCTTAGTAGGCTCAATGATCTGCTAAAGGAATGAGCAAGCACAACATTGCACACATGTCTAGCCAGTTGGGGCCAAAGGTCTCTCCAGGGGCTTCACGTACGATCAAATAAGAGTCCTAAGGGAACTCCAACTTTCTGTTACAAAGAGATAAGGATTAGTCAAGAGTGTTAATCTCTCTAAGACTCTAAAACTCAGTGGCATGTTGGCCACACAATACCATTAAATTACTCATTTACCCCTCGGAAAAGAGAAATTTACATAAAATTCTAGAACAACATTCACTTGCTTATAAATATTCGACCTTGTTAAAGGTATAAGTTATGTAACTCTAAATCAAAAGAATTGTTATTCTGTTATTTTCTCTTCATAAACACCTTCACTAACTTAGGCATCAGAACATCCTCTTTGGGACAACTTCAATCCTTGATTGTGTTCTTTGATTGTAGGTAAGTGTGAAGAAAAGTGATTATCTTGACCCCTTTTGGAGAGCAAGATATCATAAAACTATCATATTTATGCAAAATATGAGACACAATAACAATATAAAATGAAGGCTATATGCATCATGAACCCCTAACGCTTTCTCGAAAAACCATTTAAGTCCCTAATGTTTCCAAGTGGCCGTTTAAGCCCCTAACGTTTCTACAAGCGCGCCATTTAAGGAACGAATACCTCAATATTCGTATTTGTATTCGTTTATTATCCAAATATTTGTATTCGTATTCATTTATTATCTGAATAATTATTCTTGTCCGTATTCGTATTCATTTAAGAATTCAAATTATTCGTATTCGCTTAAATATTTGTATTCGCATTCTTATTCGTATAATTATAATAAAAGAAAAGTCCATTTATTCTGAAACTTACGAAATCAATACATACAAAAGAAAAAATACAAGTTGATTTCAAATATTGTTAATTAATATTATTAGCATGTATTATTGATATTTTAATAACAATAATAATAATGTTATTTTAATTTTTGAATAATTAAACGAATAGCGAATACGAATACTAGCGAATACGAATACCTCAATATTCGGATTCGTATTTGTTAGCATCCGAATATTTTTTTTATTTATATTCGTTTATAACGAATACGAATATGAATAAACGAATACGAATACCGAATTATTTCGATTCGTTAACAACCCTACTTTGAGGGTTGAATTCAAGTATGATTGTCTACTTATATAAGCATTATGTGTGTTAATTGTGACTCAGAGATTTCAACTTCCAACTACATGTGATCATCTATTACTCACTAACTTCTAATTATAATCTTGAAATTTAATTGTTTATGTACTTGTTAGTTGCCAAAACTGTTATGTACTTGTGCTTGGTTTCATAGTCTATAAGCAATTTAATTTAGTTTTGGGCGACATAGATTAAATAGGAGATGTTACGAGAAAAAATCTCTTCCATGTCCCCCATTTAGATTTTGTCACGTGATCTATTTTCTCTTTTATTTATTTCTTTTCCGCACTTTTCATTCGCTCTTTCTTACGTAGCTGCCAATTATCAAATGAGAAACATGGAAAGAGACATATTTATTGGGACAACATATTTTGTTCCGAAATGTTACAACTTGAATGAATTGCTCTAAAAGTGATATAATCACTACAGTGTCGAAGTAAATAGTATTAGAAGTGTCAAGTTTGAAACGAACTTTACTTGTTGCATAATTACTATGAGAATA
Source organism: Euphorbia celastroides (assembly GCA_948291685.1). Lineage (NCBI taxonomy): Eukaryota > Viridiplantae > Streptophyta > Magnoliopsida > Malpighiales > Euphorbiaceae > Euphorbia > Euphorbia celastroides. The sequence continues at coordinate 7,385 of CAOJBJ010447450.1, read as the reverse complement.
ACGTAGGCATATGAAACTTTAAATCGGAAGTTAAAGCATTGTTATACTCAGATTTTCATCTAACAATTGGTGATACTGATAGGGATATTGTATCTCTGCTTTTCAATTGTTACACCTAAAATACACAATTGGTGGGATAGTTTCCTTGGATTGTAGAAAATAACGGCAAAAGAATAGTTTATAATTTGTAAGTTTTGGATAATATATATACAAGTTTCTTTATTGAGATAATCTTGTAAAGGCTGTAGCCTAGTGGTTAACAGCTGAATCTGTGATCCTATCGTAGGTTCGAGTCCACACTCGGATAGAGAGTAATAAGGGTTTTCTTTGAATATTAATGTAAGCTCATTATGAGGCAATTTTTTTTTAAAAAAAAAATCTTGTTCGGGGCTTTACAGTTTAGGCTCTCTACCTCTTTTAATAAATGTATTTGGTGGAATTTGAATTTTGTTCTACGTCCACATACTCAGCCCGTGTTGTCTTGTCAAGTGATTAAGTTAATACATAAAACATCAAATTAAAATACTTGTAAGAGCATAGATGTGGCGTTCAATGGTACATACAAATTATACATAAAAAAAAAGAACAAATTTGAATCACATTCACTTAGGTTTTATCTTTCAGGTTGAGCTGGTGCATTCGCAATTGGGTCTTCTCTTTATAGCCAAAAAATTTCTTCCCCAAGTGGGATGTTTATATATCACATCACTGGTAGTATCCCACAAAATTCGATCGCCCTCTTTTATCTATCAATTCTATGTTTTCGAAAGGAGATCGGGTTTTCGAACAGCAATAGAGTTTGTCTGGTCTAGTATTTGAGTCATCGAAACTGACACTTGTCAGAAAAAATTCATACAATTGAAGCGAACCTTTTATCATACCGGCTTACAAACGAATGTTTTGTGCATCAAACTGTTGTTTATTCGCAAAATGTCAGAAGTCTTTATCGATATAGCTTGCAAGAGTACTAGATTTCATGATTCTTATCCAAATAAAATCATGAGTAAAGATTCCGATATCTTAGTTTTTGTCTATTTTGTATTGAATTCTTTTATGGTTTTAGGGTGTAATTAGCAAGATCATGCTACATCTAAACAACTCCATTGACTGTAAACATTGCATTTAAAGTCCATTTACTCAAAGAGGTTAATGGGGGTGAAAAAGTTCCCAGTTTAGAAATATTTAATGAAATTGGAAATTAAGAAAAAGTTAAAGGATGGCCCAATTAACATGTGAAATCTCAGACAATAAAGCTGAAATAATGAAGAAGAAGACAGAAATTTTTTTTAAGAATCAGGATTTTGAAGGAGTCAGTTCGATACCTGGTCATCCTCATTCAAGCAATATGGATGTATCACTTGACCAAAGTTCAATTGGTGAAGATGACAGAATGTTATTTGGAAAAAGTTTGAATCTTGGAATTCTTTACCTTTATTTTATTGCTTAGCTGGTTTTGCTTATTAGAGAGATTATATTCAATCACTTGCTCTAATTATGCTATATAAAGAGATTTCTGATACTATATTAGTCATAAAATTTAATTCACCCATAATGAAACTGCATTAAATTGAATTCAATATAAATTTATAATAATTTATAATTGAATTAAATCGAATAAGAGTGAATTATGGTTCAAAAACAAACAAGACACTAAGGGTATAATTTGAAAAACACAAATAATGAAATAATCAATCACGTCAATTAATTAATTAATTAAAACACAACCCTTTATACAATACATATTATAGCAACCAAACCACAAATTAGATTCATTATTATTACACACTAGAGGTAAAATCCTTTGGTTTTTACCTCAACAAATCCAAATCCTAAACTTTACTTACTAAACCACAATTTCCCTTTACACATTGAGCAACCCAATTCACGAAGTATTACACACATGTCACTTACTGATTTCACAGCTTAAACATGTTATCAGTGTTCGATTCCACAGCTCGAACACATATGGTCCCACAATGCCACGTGGTGACCCATTAGTGGATTTAATATAATAGGTTATATTAACTATTTTGATTAAACTTTAAAAGAAATTAGGGTTGCTTGGGGTATAAGGAAACTTGATTTGAAGCTGTTCTTTTATTATCCATTTGTCTGTGAGATTTTGAGTTGAATGAAGTGTGTCTTCCATTTCTGTGTTTTCTTCTTGATTGTGTTGATTTTGGAATGAAAACTCCAGTTCCTTTGCTTTCTCTTCTGCAACTTTGCTCTACTATAAATGGGGATGAAACTGATCTAACGGCTGCATAACCCTCTTTTCTAAAATCCTGCAATAAATATATAAGCTGTAAGTAAAAAATATCCGAAATTCGAGAAACTATATCGAATTTTCGATGGCATTGAGGGGAAAAAACCTGGAAAGGGAAAGAAGGATAAGTCGAAACCGGAACTACATCATCATCATCATCCATTATAAGAAGAGAAATCTGTTTGCTAAGATCGGCAAAGAACAAATCATCATCCAATTCCATTGCTAACTTCAAGATAAAAAAAGATGCAAATCTTGAGGCTATAGAGAGATTTGGTTATGAAGAAAGCAATGGGTTTTGAAGTGAAGTAGGGGTTTATAAATAGGGGAAAAAAGGGTGAGTTGAGTTCAGTTATCGGTTATCGGTATAGGAGAATGTGGGCTATGGCCCACAAGAGTCATAAAGTTTGGGATTATGATGTTATCCAGTTGAATTTGAGATGAGGGACAGCAAGTAACCAGCCAACGACCAACAATGATATCTAATCTCTAAAAATCTAAATTTATAGTTGCTTGGTTGTTATTTCATTGTGGACTTGTCCCTCTTTTCTATCCACAAATACGCTTAGATATCATTGTAAAATGTTATATATCTTTCAGCGCAATATTCCAGTCACCGGTGAAAATGGCAGTCTGACCGATGATTCTTATTTCATAGTCAATGCACTACTACATACGTCTCAATATAAATTTGATCTCTCATCCATATTAAGAACCGAACTGCTAACCAACTCGATAAAATTGTTGATTGGACTGATAAGTGGTTATCGCTTCTAACAATGGTCGGAATTTCAAAGCCTTACGGTTTGGTGAAGAACTTCAAACCATATAACCTTTAAAACTCGTAACAAGTGTTCAGAAAACGTTTGGAAATTGCAGAACATACAACGAAACGAGACAAATAACTTAAGCAAAAACTTTATATTTTCTCAAAACTTTGCTATAATAAGGGGAGAAAGTGGCATAAACAAATTGCTTTTATCTTTTAGTTAATGGAGACTTGAGATGGGACCAATTGTATTGATGAAAGGAACAATGCTAGTAGCTCTACTTGACTCATTATGGTCATGTGCCATTAATTTACAGCTGTGAACTCCAGTAGTTAAAAGTTCAACAGATAAGCAATTATGGCAATTATGTAAATTTCACTTACAAACTGTAGAATTTACTCAGAAAATAGACAAAAGGGTAAATGCAGAGTGGTCCAACATGATCTGATTGTGAAATATGGAATCAAAAAGCCAATATTTCAGGTTAAAGAAAAAAATTCGATACCTAACCAATTACAGTTGTTCGATGTACAGAAAAGTAGGAGAAAGACAGATTCATGGATGAAATATAACTTTTTTATTGAAAAAATCACAACTTTTCTCTCCGGTTTGAAAATCCATCCAAACTAACCGACCAGTGAACGAATAATAGGAGTGAAACAAACGATTAGAAGGCCATATGATTACATAAAATGTCTTTTCAGATTTTTTTAGAAAATGCTATTTCATGAATATTATTTTGTGTGGAGGAGAGAATATTGAAATTGGGCAAAAACCAGCTGTAGTCTCAATCAAGACATTTTTGGAATCATTTTTGGAGTCCATAAAGGACAGCATGGGCTTGTTGAAGTTCTCCACACCCTTTTTTCCAGCTCCAATATAAAATCTAAAATTATCGAACCGGGTCATGTTCTTTTCTACTTCAATTCAATGTACACATAGCGACTCTCTGAACACAAGTCCAAAACTTTTGCTAATAACCCGGGAATCGCATAGAACTATTTCTTCAATTAACAGTAATCCCGACTTAAAGTAGTTTACAGAGCTTGATGGTCCCCAAAATTATGCCCCGCCAGCCATGTCCATGTCGGTGACTCCATCAATCCGCTTAAACACGACCTGTAATTTTCTAAGGCAAGAGGTTTTCTTGTCATTCTCAGTGGTTACACCGGTTGCATGTACAATGTCTTTGGGTTGTTTTCCCATGAGTTCGAATAGGGACAAATTGAGGTTCGATCGAGTCATTTCTTCTAGAACTGGAGGTGCCTGCATGTAGAGGTTTTTTCCTCGGTGTGTTATGCTTGCTTTTGATAGTTTCAGCTTTGGATGCTCTTGCAGCAGATCAATAAACTGTTCGAGCAATCAGAAGAAAAAGATTGTTAAGAAATGCAAAACAGATCTTTTTGCTAACCACTACATCAGAACCCCATAAACACCCATTTACTCTTGAACTAATAAAAGTTCCAATTTCCAGTCGTTGGACTTTTCAAAGATGTAATTTGTCTGATTATTCTCTATATGTAAGTTTAAGGGGGTAATTAGAACTTTTGTAAGTTTAGGAGGTAAATGGGAATTTTGATGCACTAAGCCTTCGGGCAGAAAAAAATGCATATGTATCGAACACGCCATAAATGAACATATGCAAAAAAAAGGAAAGCCTTATTCTATTCCAACCTGGATGCAAATGAAGATCTTATTTAGTGCGAATTTTGAAGGCCGGCTTTCACGGTTAACAATTGTGATGTCAAATTATGTGGGTCTATTAGGATCAGTGTTTCTATGCTACAGAAGATGAGTTTGCATCATGAATGATGAATCATTGCTGGCAATAAAGTAATCAGCTAACAAGAATGTCTAATCAGCCAACTAATGGAATAAAATAAAGTTGATAAGAAGCAGAATGACTTGCCTTCTGTAAAGTAACTAAAGTATCCAGCTCAATAAGGATGCCAGGACCACAAACCAGACAGTCCTTGTCCTTCACAAATTCTGTCACTTTAATATGGAGACCTTCCACGCCATTATAACTGCAAAAGATCCGAATCATTCGAAGAATTAATATAATTATGTCCAACCTTTGGGAATTTATGATCTTAGCATCTAATGACCAGTGTGGAATTCATAAAGTTTTGAAGCCTAGATGGTGATTTGATAAGAGTTTGAGCTAACCACCCAAATAAGTGTCAACCCAGTTAAACAAAACTGCAGAATTGTCTACGGATCAATTCAATTAGCAAATTGGATAAGATGGCTTATTGATGCAAATCAAGATGACATGGCAGCCCAAAAAATTTCAACAAGTATTACACTGGTGAGGGCCGATTCTTTAGTTCAAGAGAGTGGAATTACAGTGGAGCAAAATAGCATTTGGTTGCAGTACGGATGAATTTATTTAAATGGTGTTCGAGCCATTTCAATCAGAAAACACCATTGAAACATATGCACAAGGTAATCAGATATTATAGGTCAACTTCAAGAAGTAAAATGTTAAAAAGTAAAGAACTCTTGTACATGTACTGACTACCAATCGACTTGCAAGTATTAAAATTTTGAAAATTTGAATGAACCTTAAAAAGTATATGGTTATGACTTCAATCTCCAGAAAGAATCTGCTTATAATTGTGCATAAAGCATATTTCAGTGTCTACACTAATGAACTTCTACCTAAACCACTTCCAATACAAATTCTGAATAAAATAATTAGCAAATCTAAATAAATTGGCAATACTAAGGTTTCAGGTATTTGTGACTTGCATTTAATGCTGAAGAGCTCTAATTAGACGACCATAGCAGCAGCATTACGGTTTAATTTGAAAAGTGAAGCTAGATAATAGTTAAGGAGAAGTGACTTGGCTCAACAATAAATATGTCAATACTCAATAGCTTAAGCATAACCATATTAGAGGACCAACATGCAACTAACATTAGCACAAAGGAGAGAGAGAGAGCATAAGCAATATTCTGATAGTCTCTAATAAGGGTGTGCAAACGGTTCGGATATCCGGTTTCTGAACCGAACCAAACCGAATTATTAATTTGGTTCGGAATTTCGGATATTTCAAATAATCGGTTCGGATTGGATAATGAAAATTTTGTATTTCGGTTAATCGATTTGGTACGGATATTTTTTTGAAAAACCTGAAGAAACCAAACCAAACCGAAATACGTGTAATATAAATTTTTATGTGTATATATATATGTATATTAATAAGATAAAACATTATATATAATATAAAATATATATGACAATATGCAATATGTTTGTACAACCTATTAATTATTGACTTTGGTTTTTACTTGGAATATTCATTTCATCGTTTGGCCCAAATTTTTGAGCGTTTGATACTTATTGAATATAAATTCGGACTGGATCGGTTTTTAACCAAACCAAATTATTTATTTAGGTTTGGTTAGGTTCGGTTTTAATATCATTCGGTTTGGTTTAAATAAAAATATTTTGCTTATTCGGATATTGGTTTATTTTAATTAGGTTTGGATTGGTTTGGTTCGGTTTAGACCGAATGCTCACCCCTAGTCTCTAATATAATGGAGAAAAAGCTAATAAAAACAACATATTCTGCATTCACTGCATAACTTAGTCAAATGTTAATAAATAATCATAAAGGAAATAGCACTCACGTCAGGTAATTGGACAGCGTTTTGCTGCATCCAGATGCAAGCTTCAGAGTTTCCAGAGCACATGCAGCTGATATTATTGCATTGGTGGAAGCAATAGCTGGTATGATGTTCTTCACAACACCCTTAAGAAAAAGGAAAACGAGCATCAAACAATTGGCTGAAGTCAATAATATATCATACTTCGATCATGCATCATGTAGTGCCTCACCACTTAAACCCCCAATATGCAAAATAAATAAGGTGGGCACCCCTTGGAACAAGAAACAAGGTTCAAAGGCTAAACAAAAAGAATTTTTGTCTGCTCTGTAAGAAAAATGAAGTAAACTTAATTTTTGAAGCGGTTACGCAGACTTGGAATTTAGATACTTCCTGTAGTACCTGCGTAAGAGAATATGTAACTCCTTGAATGCCGAAAAGCTCAGCTCTCTTGACAGCCTGCAGAATATGTTTAGAAAAAATAATTAATGAAAAGAAATTCACTCCAAAGAAAATTATTTAGCACAAACACCAATAAATCACCTCACTGTAAACCCACTTCATATGTTCCGGGTCATCTGGATCAAAAGATTTTCCACTATGAACCTACAAATATAATGTTTATAAACAACAGAAATAAGCTGCAATGTCATCACTCCAGAACAGAGAAAGGATAGCCGATGAATTACCTCATCCCATTTAATTAAATGTGCATATTCAATACAATGAGCAGG
>CAOJBJ010447047.1:0-10598 GCA_948291685.1 Euphorbia celastroides | reverse complement strand
ATAGTTGAAGTTCAATATGTTTGGATTAAAGGTTTGAAATAGAGCCAGTTGTAGATGTCTATGGCTCTTAGTTTGCAGAAATGTATGGTATATAGTGTATGTCTATGGAAATAAAGAAAGGTATAGTATATGCTTAGTACGGTGGAAATAGAGAAAACATTAGTTTGCCTATTTGTTCAAGCAAAGTACCTGAATCACATTAGAGTTTTGTTAAAGGAACAAGTTTTCATTTCTCAGCCGAAATATGTACAGTGGTAGGCAATGCCAAAACAGTATCAACCCTTTAGAGGGTCCAATGACTCCAAATGGTGTTCGAAAAATGGACAAGGCAAATGGAAGCCTAGAACCAAAGATCCAATTCAATAGCTATTTATTTGGGCTCGTTTAAAGTTGTTGTCCCAGCTACTGTCCAAGTTACTCGTAAAAATCTTTTGTATAATAAAAAGTTTTGGTTTTAGAAAACACATTTTAATTTTTCACGCTAATTAATGATGAACTTCTTCATCTACTCTAAAATTAAAATTCACTGCTTTTAGAGGAATCGAACCGCACCCATACACAAAGTCAGACCCGACAAAACTAAATGGTTGATATTACTAACAAGCAGCATAGATCATGAATTTCTTAATAAACTAAGATTTAAACATGTAGGAACACTTTAAGAAAACAATAAAAGAGGAAAGAATGAATTCATATCAACACATTCTAGTTTATACAATAACAGTATAAAATTAAAATGTGACCATCGATTAGAAAAGAAAGTTAAATTACATTACTTGTGATATTACATGTTTACCCATTTAGTCCCTTTACCATACACTTTGCTCAATTTGATTCACGTGCAAACGTAATTTGTTACCTTTACAATCTATATGTTATTATTGCACAAGAACCATACAAGTAACGCATATAGCACCAAGACAACTACAGTGAATCCGTCCGCCTCCATCCCACCGACTCCATGTCGCAGAAGATCGGCAAGGCTATCCGCCGGCCTGGCGCCGCGTCCAAAGCTAGGGTTTATGCCGACATCAATGTTGTCAGGCCTAAGGAGTATTGGGATTACGAATCGCTTACTGTCCAGTGGGGGTAATTCTCTTCTCTGTTGTTTGATTTTACTTGATTGAGCTGATTAGTTTCATTTGGTCAGCCCTTGTTTAGATTGATCGAGTATACTTGGGATATGATTGACAACTAGTATGTTTATATGCGTGATTGTGTGGAGTTTACTGTTATTTGCGCTTGTTTGTGTATTTTTTTTTTTTTTTGAATTTGTTTTGGTTGCTGTGTGATTTGTGTTATTTGATTATGTTTACAGGGAGCAGGATGATTATGAGGTGGTGAGGAAGGTGGGGAGAGGAAAGTACAGTGAGGTTTTTGAGGGAGTCCATTGTACGGATAATGAGAAATGCATCATTAAGATTCTTAAACCTGTGAAGAAGAAAAAGGTGAGCTGTAGTCAGTAGTAGAATCCTTTCATTCCGCGTCTAGTTATTTTGAGCTGTGGTACTTGGGTCTGCCCTGTTGGCTGTTGCAGTGTTCTTTTGTTTCTGTGTGCTGATGCTATTTCTTTTGCAGTTTTTACAATTATAAAATGGGCCGGCGTATTGTTAATCATAGTCTGTCAATGGTTATTCTCTTACTAATGGATTGTAGTTTTGGTTCCATTATATAATGGTTTTGAACACTTCAATGTGCTTTAGATTGATTAAAAGACAACCCCGTCCTTGCTTTGCTTCATATGTTAGTTTGGTAGTTAGAGCTTCTTTTAAATCAATGCAAAGATAGCTCTAGTTTGCTTCTTGATTTTTCTGTTACTCGGTCTGACGAATAACAATTTCATTTATATGTTATATTTAATTTAGGCTTTTATAATATAGCCTATTGAACATTTAAATTGGACTCTATTTTACAACTGTAGATTAAACATTTCAAGTAATTAATCTAATTGTGTGTAAGTTTGGGAATACTTTTACATAACTTACTTTTTTGTTATTTATTTCAATCTAAAATTTCAAAGAAAAATTATTTATAAGCAGTTGATAGGAATTGGGAATGGTTTTGTTAGCCTGGCTTGATATCAAAGTTCCAATAATGTGGGTTGGGTCCGGCCAGTTTCGAGTTGATGTTTGTAGCTCAGCTCGACTAATGAACAAATCTAGGCCAACTCTTCTTTTTGATAGAACTGTTGATTCAAGATGCATGGTATAACTTAGTTCCTGGGTCTTAACGGTGAATGCCATGTGTGCCTGAATCTTGACTGAATTGAGTGATTATATAGAAACAGTGAATTAATATGCAAAAATCGGTTATTGCGGCTTCATGTCACATGGTTAGAGTTTATCGATCAAGTGCCATGTGATGATATGAGTTTCTGAACCCTTAGTTAGACTTTCTTGTTCTTCCTGTTACAGTTTTTTACTTAAAGAAAAAAATTCTTACCCTGCTTAAGTTATGCTTTTAGAGTTTTAGTGTGCGTACCTATGCTGACCCTTTTGTTTTATTTATCATCTCCTTCCAGTTATCTTGTGGCTTGACATGGTTTTATTAGAATTGATTTTGAACTAATGACTTTAGAGCTCTTTTTAACTGCATTGAGGTTGTAGTTTTTTTTTTCTCTCTCTTCATGCACGATGTTTGGCACTTGAATCTTGATTATATATGATTGCTCTGAGTTGAAGGTATTTGTGATTGGTTAGGCACTGACTTGCTGTCACCTTTACCCATTCCATCTGTTTGCAGGTTGTCATTTTTTGTGTTTCGGTTGTAAGATAATTTGGAAACGCAAGTTGGGTGCTTTTTGATACTTTGATGTTGTTTTACTTAAATATGGCTTGCCTTGTGTCTTGCCTTTCCTGTGTAGGTATGAAGTTGTTCTCAAGCATTTCTCTGTAGTTTGCTAAGAGATTTACTTGCTGTTTTTCTTGCTTTTTGAATGCACAGAGATACAAATTCCTTGGCTGTTGATATTCTGTGATTGATGTTTTCTTGCAATATTTTGAAATCTTTCATTTGCTGCATTGTGTTCATTTGGTTATGATTTGATGTGGCGTTTATAAACAGTGATGGCTATGGTGATTTTTATGTGGTGGCTTTATATAAACATCTATTGAGTTAACTCCATAACCCTTTTTGTTTTCCTAATTTTTCTGCTTTGTTGGTCAAATCTGTGGCAGCTTAGATGCTAACTTAGTTATTTCTTGGAATGCAGATAAGACGGGAGATTAAAATACTGCAGAATCTATGTGGAGGGCCAAATATCATTAAGTTGCTTGATATTGTTAGAGATCAGCAATCAAAGACCCCAAGCCTTGTTTTTGAATATGTGAATAATACCGACTTTAAAGTGCTCTATCCAACACTGTCGGACTATGATATTCGATATTACATATACGAACTGCTAAAGGTTAGTAATTGAAATTCTTTTGTGCCTTAGACATTCGATATCGCATTTTGCTGTTCCTTAAATTGAAAAGAAATCTTTGTTTCTTGTATAGAAGAAGAATGAAAAGAAAGAACAAGACCTTGCTTCATTTTGTGGATGTGTTTGATGGTTTAGTTCTAGGGAAATAAGACCTGTGTTTCTACAGGTAGTTCTGATGACCTATTTGTTAGAGTCTATTTGCTTTCTGCTGCATGCTCAAGCAGGCAATAAATGTGGCAGTTCTTTCTTGGTTCTCTTTAATTTAGGTGCTTAGTTGGTTCTACCTGTGATTTGAGTTTGTCTCTTGGTTCTGCTGGCTGACTTTGTGAACTTGTGAAATGTGAGGAAAACATGTAAGCCTCTTGAAGGTTTTTTTATTACTGACTAGGTGGGGACTTTGCATTTTTGCAATACTTGTGGCATTTGTTTGACCTTAAAGGTTCTGACAGTGTAAGCTGAACTACTTATCTTTGAAGCTTAAACTAATAAACATCTCAATTTAATCGATTTATGCAATTATATGGCTCTAAAAACTATTTAATATTTACTCAATCCATCTTGACCAATCTGATTTCTTACATTATCTCATTCTGGCATCATTCATCTTGCTGTGACGATCTTCAAAATACACCCTGGTTTTCCTGATTTGTTGAGGCCTCATTGGTATTCATTGTCACATGGTCTGGAGAAAATCCTTTAGCAACTTTTTCTTTATGGGCCCACCTAACTTGTTTGCATTATTTCGAAGTTGCTTCTGTACCAAGATGGATCAATTAAAAGGAAATGTACTTCAAATGTATAATTGGCTTAAAATGGTTCACCTAAATTATTATGTTGGGAACTTCTACTTTCTTATTCGAATATAGTGAACCCTACCTATTGTAATTTGGATCATAATTCTTTGTTTTTCACTTGTGTTGTAACCCTCTTCAAGGCCTGATTTGATGATCTTGTGATATGTTTTACTGTTTTTTGGTTTGATGAGAAACTGGAAAGATCATCAAAGGGTGAAATAAGAGAGCCATAGATTGACCCCAAGTCATTAGTTCTTGTTCATTTCTAGAAAGTTAATGCTAGCGTGAAAAGCTAGAACACATTCAACTCTTCATTAAGACTAGCAGCTGCAAGTTGTCCGGAATCCTCATAGAACTAGGTTGGGCAGAAGCAAAAGTAATTGAGAACTGTATCCTGATCCCAATAATTTGCTTCTCTAATATCTGGCCTTTCTGTGACTTAAATCTTGCCGTTGCTCTTTCTGTTTCATGTTGAATGTGCATTTCTTTTTCATATATGATTTGCTTGAGTTACTTACTTCCATTATATTTTAAACATTTATGTCTTTGCTCTGGCATAATTTTCATATGATGTTTTGTATCCTTCATGTAGGCATTGGATTATTGCCACTCACAAGGTATCGTGCATCGAGATGTGAAACCTCATAATGTCATGATTGATCACGAGCAGAGGAAACTTCGGCTTATAGACTGGGGACTAGCAGAGTTCTATCATCCTGGAAAGGAGTATAATGTTCGTGTTGCTTCGAGGTTAGTTTCTTAAAATGTGATTCATTAATCATGTGACTATTTTATAATGTTAATTTTTGTTTGGACGTGTTTTGATTTTCTTTTAACTGCATCTCATCTCTATAGCTCCCAGTTGAGTTTTTTTTTACTGAAGGCAACTGTTAGTTTTTGGAGATTTTTTTATGGTTTTCTCCCTCTATTTCTATTAATCGTAAATCTGATTTCAAGCTAATCACATTAGATACCTGACAATTTTTTGTGGTTTAAGTGTTCTAAGTAGTTCTAACTATATTATGTCCATTGTTTTAAGTTTCAGTAATATTATACTTGCTTATTTTGTGATACTTGTTCTTATTTTATTACTACCAATCACGATAAACCTGAGCTTATGTATTTCTTTTTATTTTGTTTATATTGAGCAGATACTTTAAAGGTCCTGAACTTCTTGTTGATTTGCAAGACTATGATTATTCCTTGGACTTGTGGAGCCTTGGTTGTATGTTTGCCGGAATGGTGAGTTTTTGTCAACTTTGTCGACAATTATACATTTGGCATTGTATGTGTTATTTTAGTGGCTAGTTATGCAATATTTTTTGTTAGCATTCCAGATTTTTGATCTTAAAGCTATTCCCTGATTCTTGATCTACTTGCATGCCATCCATGTCTGACATTGACATTGATATATGTTTTTTACTGCTTTTCATTTTGCTTATCTGATTCTGGTTTGTGTTGACAGATATTCCGTAAGGAACCATTCTTCTATGGGCATGATAACTATGACCAGTTGGTCAAAATAGCCAAGGTATGTAGTGTGCTTGTACTAAGTTATAATATTTTTTTTTGGAAATGGCTCTTTGTTGCTGATACTCCTTGTCCTTTTTTATGACATGGCACCTTATAGTTATGGTTATTCTTCATGTATTAATCCTTATATACTGAGATGGATTCTTGGAGTTAAACCATATTCATAAAGTGAATACGATTTTAGGCTGGGAAGTAGAACGTTGGGAGGGAAGTTTTGAGAGTAAAGCAACTGTTTTAATAGCCTATGATATAATTCATTAATCTTGGTGAACAGAATTTAATGTCCTTAATATAATTTGAACTTTGGGTGGATATATATTGGAAGTAGAGTGAGAGGTAGACCTAAGAGTACGTGAAGAAAAGCCCTTTTTGAAGATATGCAGTTATTTTCTGCAGCCTAAATAAATCTTTTTTGGTTTTATTGAACAATCCTCAAGGTGTCCTTTGGTTCATGAAATGGGATGGTATAGAGCGGAATAGAATATACATTCGTTAAAAATTCTTAAAGGATATTTATTCTGTTTTCACCAATCCCATTCCATTCTGAAATGAAACACGCATATATGTCTATATACAAAATTGAATAGAGATTATCTTTGTAACTGAGTCTGGCAGATGACACATAAATGTCGTTATCATTCCCTTTATAAATATTGTTTTCTTTTGTTTCAACTTGTATATCGGAATCTAATAATACAGTAGCAAGCTGTTTTTGCCCTGAGAAATCCTAGTATGAGTGCATGATAGGACTCCAATTGTTTGGTTCTTTATACAACAGGTCCTTGGTACAGATGAATTAAATGCTTATTTGAACAAGTACCGGATAGAGTTGGATCCAAATCTGGCTGCCCTAGTTGGCAGGTAACTCTTATATAACAAATTAAAAATTTCCAAATTCCAATGCGCCAGTTCTCTCAACCGAATAAATTATCTTCTCAAAACAGGCAGAGTCGAAAACCATGGAGCAAGTTTATCAATATGGACAATCAGCATTTGGCAGTCCCCGAGGTACAGTAGAAAAACCACCAACTTAACTTTGAAATTTTATTTCCTTAAAAATTCAATTTTATACCAAGAGTGTATATATATGCTTTGTTGAAGGCTGTTGACTTCCTCGACAAGTTGCTGAGATACGATCATCAAGATAGGCCTACTGCAAAAGAAGCTATGGTAATTCTCATTGTCTCCAAGCCCTTAGCAAATGCTTCACTTCAAATTCTTATGGCCAAATGCATAGTTCACCCCCTAAAGTTGCCATGACTGCCCCCGAACTTTCATAGGCCCTCTAAAGTTGCCTCTTGTTAGCTTCTATTTGGTTTGACTTTCCGAACATGCCAGTTTTCTCTCTCTAATTAGAAGCTAACACGTGTCATTTAGGGGGTTGAGAGAAATTTTTAAAAGTTCATGGGGCTGTTGGTGCCAACTTTATGGGGGGTCTATTGGTTATCTTGTAAACTTGTGTGGCTTTTTCTTTATCGCAGGCCCATCCTTATTTTAACCCAATAAGAAATGCGGAAAGCAGCAGGGTTCATTCATAGTCTCAATTTGCTGGTGCTGTCAAGATACAGTGTCTTTTGGTTTAAAAATTGATCGTGGTCTCCCCTTGTATTTCTACTTGATCATAATTTAGGTGGTGAGTTTGCATTACTCTTTGACCTTTCCCCTGTTATTTATTTCTGTTTGTAATTTGTAGTATCGCTGCTGATTCTACCTTTGCTTGTATTGGATTGGGAATCAAATATTTGCTATCGTTTGATTTACAGATTGAGATGGTTTCTCGTGGCTCGCCTGATATTAGTTTAGGTCATGGTTTAAGTTGAGTCTTTTATGATTAACCTTGGTTTTGACCTCTGGAGAAAACCTTATACATAAGAAACTGGTAGTTGATGCAGCTGCTCGACCGATCCAACTCCTAAATGGTAGACAATTTTGGTGAATAAAGATTTGTGAATTGTACCATTAAACTGCTATTTATTTCGAGCCCCTACTCTAGTTTTTGGTATGGGGTAATATAATATGAGGAGGTGAGAGGGTTTGCGGGCTTAAAAAATTGGTGAAACTGGTTCGTTTTCATCCGGAGTTTGGGAGGAAATAAAATGTTTTATGGTCTAATATGTCATTAGCTCCTTGAACTTTGATAAAGTTCAACTTGGCTCCAATAGTGCCTATTAAAACTTCTTCCAACTTTAAAAAATGCGAATGACATGCTTCAACTTCTTGCTAGAGCGAAAAATAACATTTTAAAAAAAGTTGAGTCAATAAAAAACTTGAACCGGTGCATTTTTTAAATTGATGTGCTAGTGCATTTTTTCAAGTTCAGGAGTTGAAAGAATTCTTTCAAAATTCAGAGGGGTATTTATTTCTCCTAAGTTTAGGGAGCTCGCTCAAACTATGTGTGAAGATGATGTAATTGACATTAAGAAGAAGTAAATAGGGGATTCAATAATTTTCTAAGCCCTTAAAATTTTATTGCCTTAAATGTCATGTTTCCACTAACACCTAACCATTGATTATATTGTCTTAATTATTTAATTAAATTTTAATATTTATTCAACAGTCGAATGATTCCTTGTAAAAAACCCGATTGATTTTTTGAGAAGCACTACGGTCAAAGTAGTATATGGATTCACCATAGTTGAAGATTGGTGAAAGTAATTGCTTTCATCAAACGATATGAGAGTACCTACACATTAATAACGAAATCGTCATTCTCGATTGTGGATCACTGGTAGTTCAAATTCACAGGAATTCGAGAGGCAACTTTACACATGACTATTTCTTTTTTTTTACATGACATTTGACTTGTTGAATGCTAAATACAACCGCAAATTACTTATTATAGTCATTACAAAAGACAAAACAATTCTATTAGTAAAACCCATAATATCAACAACTTTTACTAACAATTCTCAAATTCAAAGAACAATTCACTTATGATAACATCAACTGAATCAACATAAAACCTAAAATAAAAACAAATGTAAAATAAAATTATAAGAAATAGAAAACAGAAAGGGATGGAAACACCTTTCCCTTCGGAGGGGCGTATACCAGAACGCCCTTCCATTGGTTGGAGTGTTTTTTACTAACGCCCGTATCAGTGGAGGATCGTTTTTAGTGAATGCTTCTTCACTAGAACGAGTGTTTCCTGCGTTAAAATTTTTCACTCCTAATTTTTAGGGCATTTTTGTATTTTTTACAGACTACATTAAGTAATTTTTTTATTGTATTTAACAACTCAGTATTGGGGGTTGTTATACAAGTTATGAAGGGCGAAAACTTATCAAATCAATATAGGTCGATATGTCTTTGCATGATCAGCAAAAATATTTCCACAATCTAATTAGTTTTGCTGGTATTCCACATTGTGAGTGTCGTGAAATGGGTGCTCAGTTTACTACACTAAATAATTGGGTAGGGTTTCGAAATTTTGCAAAAACATTATTGTGATTTAATTTTTTCCAAAAACATGTTTATGGTTTAAAATTTGCAAAAAAAATGCTTCTCCAAATTTTGAAACCTCAATTGGATAAGTAATCTTTTACATTTCGAAATGAAATTTTGCATGTTTCTTTATCACAGTATAATCCATAATAAATTTTATAATTATTTTAGGAGTACAGATATTTATATTAATTAAAAATCAATGATAACTTAAAAAATCATAATAAAATAAAAATATTTCAAAATTTACTCAAATCTTTATGAATAATTCACAAACAATATGGTTAAAATATAGCAATATTGAATTTATTGAAATAATTGGCATAACGTTAAAAAAAATAATTTTTCAAAACCATACCTTATAATTTAGTATGTTTTTGTAAATTTTTGAAAGCACGGACATCTCTTGAAAAAAAATAAAACCACAAAAATGCGTTTGCAAAAAATCAAAATCATAAAATATGTTTTTGATGTTTATCCTAAATAATTCATACGCCAAATAAACTAATAGTGAATGTGTCAAATAATATTTACGAAAGAATAAAATAAGCAAGACACGAAATGAATAATTTCGATATAGTAAAGACCTAAACGATATTTATCGTAAGATTCGAAAAGGTATAACAAGTGTAACCGAAAGTTAATGGACAAGAAACAAAAGAAGTACGTAGGAAAGCGTTGAAATAACCATTAAATGAGTTTTGGACAGTTAAGGCTGAGGCACACAGGCCAAAGTATACCTTAAATTCTGCACCTTATATTAACTACTAGTACTAAACTGCAATTAATACAGCATACGTTATAGTTCGTTTTTGTTTTCATCATTTAATGCCATTTTGTAAACCAAATTCATATTGTGCTCTTTCGCCTTTTTATTTGTCATCACAGTGTTAAAATTATTTACTACTATTGCAGCAATTTGATTTCTTTGATTGTATTTTAATACATAGTAGATGAGCATGTTTTGCATCTTCTGTAAGCCGATGTAGTGTGTTGGGAAACTCTTCATCAACTGTCTTTTACTTTTTCGATATCAAAAGCAAAATCATGAGGATGTTTCCTATCTTTTGTGCTTATTGATTTAATGCCTTTTAAGCAGAATTAACTATTAACTTTAAACATATTAGTTGCTTTGAAGTTAAAATTAAGATATGATAAGCTCTTCAATCGCTGACTTATAAGCTAAAATAGACTTATAAACAACTTATGAGTCATAAGTATAAAAAGAAACACCCCTTATATTGTTAAGTTGCAAAGGCTTTTGTCAATTTTACACATAGAAAGTTATCATTAATAACTAATGGGTATAGACAACACTAGAACCTAACAACAACCATCACTAGTTATTCGAAGCTGCTAAATTCAATGTACGAATTTCACTATTATTTATTATAGACTCCTCA